>WUCR03272172.1:0-14027 GCA_009858155.3 Phymanthus crucifer
AAGCCAGCCGTACCGAACGCCTGAGCCGTACCATATAATACAAGACGTACTCAGTTGATTCAGACGGCGTACTTTCCGTGAGATTCATGGTCACAATAAAGTACGGCTCATGGAAAGTACGTCGTCTGAACTTGGCCTAACATACGTTTTTGACACTATTGTCAACATTAACATTGTTTTCTGCAATATTTGTGAAGGACATATACAGACAAGCGTTTCAAGTGTAATATGAGACACGTGGTGCTGAAAGACGAAGATTTTCCTTGCCTACCGACCAATGGCACAGTTAAGGTACATTTGGTCTTGAACAAAATCTGTTGAGGCACTTTTACATGTTTGGTCATTTCTAAGCATCCAATCTTTGCCCTTGCCATGTGATGGGGGGCGGGGCGGGCGGACGGGCTGACGTGAGCGGGCTGGAAAAAATGCTATTTTGATCCAGTTTAGTAGGATCCTTCAGCCTTTTTTTACGATAAAAATTGGATCCTATGATAAAATGCTTATTGACTGAGTTAGGTCGGGCCGGACGGGAAAATATTTGGCTCTTGGTCATTCGTACGGCATGACTTCGAGCCAAATATTTTCCCGTGCGGCCCTCCCACTCAGCCAATAAGTACATAGTCCCAACTCGCTTATGGTGCCGAGTCTGCTCTTGACTCACCAATACGTGCTATCATTACCTTATTTTTCATTTGGTTTTGAACATGCTAAAGGTCTTCGTCCTTCACGTGATGAATGCAACATGTCTTTGGGTTCGTATATTAGACCACAAAACCCCTAAAGCAGACACCTCTACACCATACCACGTGACAAGCAGTACGCAGTTCCTTCAGATGGCAGTGGAGATGGGAATGTGGTATGCTAACGAGAAGAACAGGACAAGAATTGATATGCCAAGAATATCTGATCTCTATGCTTTGGAGCAAGATGGCTCTTACCATAGGTAAGGCTGGGCAACGTTCTGATCGGTTACACAAAAATATGTCGACCAATCAGCGATTGGTTGACATATAGGGTATATACTCTAAGGGTCTTGTAAATTTCAGTTTATGATTTTTGGCTTAGAGTTTAGAAATAGACCTCTTTACCTTCGTTGTTTGTTGTGCCCATTTCAGACCATGTGATGGTGCTCTTGAGAGTTGATTCTTTCATGTGTAAATATTTGAACAAAAGAACATTTCTCAAGGGAATGACGTGATCTGAAATGGACAATTAGCATACGAAGTTAAAGAGGTCTACTTAGCTTGTAAGGATTGAAAACGCCTTCAATGTGGTAGTCTGAGCCAGTTGAACATTGTTTACAGATGCAGTTACAAAGACAGAAACCTCCTTTGTTAGTTAACGCCTGTAAATGTTGGTCTGGTAATGCTTTGCACGCCGAGCACATAACAGACCAGCATACTTGAAAATTAGCTTCTAACCTAGCCGCGGTTCTTAACTCACGAAGTTTTTTTTTCTAGAGTGAAAGTTTGTGATGTGTTCCGAAATTTACCCCAATCAGGATTGCCTCTGGAAGCACAGGTAGAGACGAATTTGATTGCTCCCTTCCCCTCCCCCTTCCCCCTTCTCCTGTTCATCACCCAACGAACATAGCTCACCAAATCCACGCCCTTACCCTAACTCACAAACAACACTGAGTCGTATGTTGGTGATAAATAGATGATGTTACACGGTGGCGCGAAAATTTTAATTTTATTTTTGAGTAGTGAAAATAATATTTTTCAAAAGAGCGCCATTCTTAACACGAGAAAATAAAATTCATATCTTCAAGCCAACGTGTCATGTTCTTTTTATTATATGAACAAACTGAGGCAAACTAAAATAAAAACATAAAGGAAGAGCAAACTGGCGGGAAATGTTTTCGGACGCGCGCGTACATCCGGGACCTTTGGTACATAACTTAATATTTCTTCACTAGTGAAAATATGGAAAATACGAATGTTTTAGTTTCCGGTAAAACACTATTATTCATAAAATAAAATAGAACATTAGTGATCTTTTGTCCATTCTTTGTAGGTTCATTTTGTTGATAAAGGCACGTATCAAACTGTCAAGGTGTCGTCACTCCTTTGTCTCCCTCCACAGTTCCGGGATTTACCATTCCAGGTGAGATACACACCTTCTTTCTTATGACCAACAGAGCATTTCCCTTTGCCTCATTTGTGTCAAGAGTGGTACTAGAACAACATTCACATGGGTTTTTGGATTTTTTCTTTTTTGTTTAACTCCGCGATGCTGAGCCAAAAATAAATAGATAACAGTAAAACTAGACAGAGCTACAATTGAAAACAGCTTTAGCCAATCATATTATCACATTCCCATGCTCTGATTGGCTGGTTGAAAATCTTGAGCTAAACGCCGCAATATGATTGGTTAATGACAATTCATCAAAGTAGCCCCGGTTATAGTAGCCGCACTGTAAACAGGTTTAGAAATTATCCACGAACAACAGGCAAGCTTTGATACAAAAACTGCATATATTAGTTGTTTCTGGAACACAATATAAATTTGAGGTAGTTTGATCCAAATGAGTTGAATAGTCTCATATTATAGAAGATAATAAAAAACCCGGTTTAACTAAACAAGGTTCTGGTGTGAACGGATTAAAGGTCTTTTATCACCTGTTGCACACAAAGCCTTGGAATGCAACTAAACATGATAATATAAATTTTCAAAGTTAACAAAAATGTGTGGAATGTTTGCAATTCAAACGTTTCTTTTGTTTGAAAGGCTTTTGGGTCGATGTAATGCTTGCTCTCCAATATAAATGCATTCACAGGGGCGGATTCCCCTCCCCTGGATCCGCCCCTGATTCATAATCTCAGTAGTGACCTCGTATATGCTATGTGCATCACAGTGTAGATTTACAAGATTGTTATTTTTTCAAGTAAATCCGAAGGACCAGAATATTTTAGCAAAACTTTTTTCTAGCTTTTCACGTATTCTATGGTATCGTCCATTCATATTGAAATGTTCGTTTAAATTTAACGACGAATCTAGTAAAAGAATTGCGGGGTCGTCAGGATAAACACCCGAGAGCCACCTTAATTACGTATTCTAAATAGATCAATTAAAATAATAATAATAATCGTTTATTGTCACACTATTGCAGTTAAAACTGAATTACAGTGTGGGTCAGAATCCCAATATTACAGCTACTAAAATATACTGTCACCAAAATTATCGTATCTGTCTGTTGCACCCTTATAGCGGTCATACCTACTACTGGCAGAGCGCAGGGAATAACCGTGTTCATTCACACTCCTCACTAGCATAATTATTCGTAGTGCTTTTTTTCTGAATCGATTCAACCACTTCATTGAGGTTCTCGGGGAGAGAGGCCCAAAAAGGAGCAGCATACTCCAGTGCCGATCTTATAAGGGAACAATAAATCTGGACCATGTCTTCCCGAGTACCTATGATTCTATGAAATCTATAAATATTACCAAATCCATCTATTTCAAGAAACGTCGGGGGAAACGGAGGCTGCACGACTGAAATGAACTGTGGGTACCATTTGGTATGCAAAAGTTCACCTGTTGCGTTAGTGCCCTTACTCGAAAATGGATACACCAACTGTAAAGCCTGGTTCTCACTAGCGACGCAAGCACAAGCAAGGGCAACGCAACTAGTAAAATTTTGTATACCAAATGGTACCCACACTTAATTTTCTGTCGTACAACCGTTTTCCCCGATAAAGTATTTTGAAATAGGTTTACTTTGAACTAATGACTGATAGTGGGTAAAATGAACTTTTTTGTCTTATCATGTCTTTTTTTTTTTTTTTTTTGATTTCTTGGCTTCATCCGTCAGTGGTGTTTACATAATTGTCATGTTTATCCACATCGTCATTACTATCATCATTATTGCCGTCCGCCATCAGCGCTGTAATCACGAACGCCTTCGTCATCATAATCATCACCTCAATGTCGTCTTCACCACTATCATGCACCGTTTCGTAGTTTCCCATAACCCTTAAGATTCACAGCTTAAGTGCAACTGAACCCTCGAACAATAATTTCAGTATTGATTCTACATGAAGTAAATAGTTGAATGGTAAAATATTTCTTCATCTCAATGTTGCGTTTTTAAGTTATGAAGGTTTATTCTTCCAATATGCAAATGACTGTGACGTCTACTAAGGCTTTTGAGCATATTTGGTTTCCTTATTTTGCCAAGAGTTGGCCATTTTGAGACGCCAAATGTACAATATAGAATGTGAAACTAATGACTATTATGATGATATTATTTTAATACTGTTTACTTGAGCCATTCAAAATTGGTATATTTAATGAAACCTTAGTCACAACATTAACATATTGGAAGAACACACGTTTATAACTTAAAAACGCAACTTTGAGATGCAGAAATATTTTCCCAATCAACTATTTACTTCCTGTAGAATCAATACTGAAAGTAATGTATGAGGGTTCAGTTGAACTTTAAGGTTAAGGTTAGGGTACAATTTGCATAATTTTTTTGTACTTTAGGGCTACCCTGTCCTCGCCTCCAGCTCAGAATCATAAGGGATTATGGGAAACTACGAAATGGTGGATAGACCGTATTGGATGCGTGATAATGTTTTCCCATTTCAGACCACGTGTCATTCCCTGGAGTTTTAGATATGTTCTCTGCCGAGACTCCAAAGGATTTACTTAGATAACTCATTGATAAGATGATTAAGTTGTTACAATACTCATACAAATAATCTTTTACGCACAAAACAAACGATTTTACAAGTGGAATTCCCTGGAGAATATGATTCTTTGTTTAAGGTGCATCCATATTCATGTGCCTTCTCATGCACAACCATTAGACAAAGAAATGATACTCTAGGGAATGAGACGTGGTCTGAAATGGAAAACATTGTTACGCATCGAATAGGGTGGAATAAGGTCATTAGCTTTCATCATCACTGTCACCATCACCAACATCGTCATCAGCATCAGTGCTAGCAAGTGGCTGGATTCCGCTAGCAACAAACCACAAACGCGAGGGACTGAAAGTATTAACTAGTAGTCGATCATCATTCAACGCCACTGTGAATACAGGATTTCTGATTTCATCACAACTAGTAGTCTTCCCTACCAAGCGACCGGCCAGAGAAAACTTTTGAATACAATTATTAGCACGATCACAAACAAGAAGATGATGATCATTATCGATAGCCAGGCCCCATGGTTGGAATTGTGGACCACACCCGCCAATCGTTGATATTCTAGTTGGTACTGGTACCAAACCTCGATTCTCAAATACATGAATGACGTTATTGTTGTAATCACTGACGTAAAACAAGCCACCGTGTTTTACTATACAGACTGGATCAAACTTGACTCCATCTGGCAAAGTGAACTGATATTGATAGTCACCTCTTCTTGTGAAGGCTTGAACACGGTGGTTACCGGTGTCACATACGATAATATTATCATCATCGTCAACATGTACTCCTATTGGAAAACGGAACGCCCCGCGCATTTGGCCTTGTTGACCGAACACTTTGATCAATGTTCCTGATGTGGTGTTCACTATACAGATCCTGTGATTATTATTGTCAGCTATGACTAAATCTGCATCATTCAAGAATGCTAGTCCCTCGGGTCCAATCAACTGTTGCTGTGTAGAGCAATACGTCATAAGGAGATTCCCGTTACTGTTGAACACGTAGACACAGTGGGAAGAAGCATCGGCAACAGCAATCCTGCTATTGTCTCTGCTCACTGCTATACCTGTCAGACTATGGGAGTCAATATCTACACCATTCATGATAAACTGTCCTGTCACTCGCATTTCCTGTGGGCTAACATTCATCACTAGTGGACTGTTAGAGACAGGATTCTCATTCACGTGAACATCTGCTGTAAGTTGACCAGCTACTTTAGCCATGAATGCCACTTCTATTCTCCCATCAGTTCTCACATCTTTCTCTTCTATTTCCACGTCATCCTCAGGTCTGATGTGAACGTCGACAACATCACCTGTATTGATACTGTCCAGTCCTGCCGAGGTTTTAGTTCTTATGATCAGCTTCTGTTGTCTCGCAGCTTCTAGCTCACCTTCCACTAGAACAGTGCTCATGGTGTGGTCTGTTTTGCAATACGTTTCTATTTCTCCCAGGCCTTTATTGACTTGTTGCATCAGCTCCTGGTTAGGAATGTAAGCAATTCTTGAGGATAATGGAAAAGGGTTGAAGATAAATTTTTCCGAGCATTTTGTCTCCTGAATGTTGATCATTTCACTTGCCAGTCCTCTTTCTAGCAGATTTTCGATGTATTCCTTAACGCCAGGAATGTGATGAATGATATTCAAGTTTCTTATTGCTAGATCCAACTTCTCGTCGATTTGTTTAAGCAGTTCTCGTTCGTTTTCTTGCAAACTTTCTATCATTGTCTTTGTTTGTTCTTGAACTTGCTTTCTTGCTATTTCTCCCTGCTGTTTGATCTGGTTAGCAAGCTCGTCTTGCTGTTGTCTCGTACTTGTATCATCCAGTTGCCGTAGTACCTGCAGATGCCTTGACAGTATAACTTTTTTGTCCGCTGCAAATGTTGCTACCGACATTGTCTTGTGATCCTTGTGATGTTGTCTCGAGCAAGTCACACAAATCATTTCAACACAATCTTCACAGAAAAACTCCAGCCGTTGATTAGGGTGACTTGTACAAGGATTTTCTCTTGCTATTATGAACTCGATATGTTCTTTCTTCAAATCAGCCAGACGAACGACCTTGTGATCTTTTATAAACTCGGAATGATTCTTCTTGCATTCATCACACATCGAGCGATCACAGTCAAAACAATACCAAGAAGCTGAGGAATGACTGTCAGAAACAGAACAAACCTTTTCTCCTTCTATCAACGCCAGACCCTTCAAGATTCTAGAATGTAGTGGACTTGGTTGTAGGTCTTCAACGCTGCCTGATTCGGGCAGAAAAGTTTCTGACGAACATACAGGGCACTTGAAGACGTTGACACCGTTGATCAGTTGTGAATGATTTTTGATGCAAGTATTACAAAATGTGTCAAAACATGGCAGGATCTTGGGTTCAGTCAGTGTATTTTCACACAAGGAACACTGGACGTCGTTCTTCAAATCGGCAAGAAAAAATTCCATGTCTGTTTGTGGAGCTTGTGTGAAATCTTGACTGTTAGAATTTCTTGTGACTTTCATGATATTGAATTAACATAACTTGTGATGCATGGTGATTCAACTTAGTCGTATCTTAGATTAAATGACTTCTCATAAACTCACCTTACGGCCTCAAAAGGCTCATGTGACTATCATGGCTTCCTGAAGGCCATTTTTTTTACTCCCCTCTATTAACTCTGTTCAGAGACAGACAATCAGGAGTGATGTACTTTTTACTTAGCAAAACCTTATGTCAGTCAAAATTAGTTTGTTATCCTTGGTTATTTCCAGGTAAAATAGGAGCTGGGATAAATAGTTACTCCGTGAATCTTTACTTTTATAAAATGAACCTCAAAGTTCTAAAAGAAACATCTTAAAACCTATTCGGTGGTACTCCAAATAAGGGAAAAGAGCAGTAGTTCCAAGAAATTGTGTAAACCCATTGCTTGTGAATTTTCCTGACTTAGCTTGGGATTGGAGGCGTGAAGGCGCCCAACATTGGTCCTCTTGTGGCAAAAGGGAAAAATCCCCTAGTAATAGAATATACCCAAACAGGAAGCACACGCTGTGAATGTCGAGTTGTTCTTTAAATGTTTGGTGAACTTTGCGTGAAGGTTAACACAGTCAAGGCTCAAAATTATTCGCAATTTTTTTTATGTTTTACCAAGAAAATATTTGAAAAGGTTTGTGAGATCGTAAAGGTTAAAGAAAAAAGAAACAAGGAAAAAATGTCACGTAAATATCAATAAAAATTATATGTTTAATTCGTTGAAGCTCGTGTCTTCTGATTTCTTAGAATTCGATACCTGCAGCGTGACCCTAAATATTTCTTTCAAATTTAATTGCACGGTACTGTCAATCCAGACCTGCTATGCTCTAACATTGTAGCTTGCACTGTGTACTAGATGGACATCTGTCATCAACGACCTCCAAAACAAATGAAATTTTAATAGAAAACATGTCAGGTATAAAAACCGCTTTTGGTTTTAACAGCTCTTATAATCTATGCCTACCTTTCAGGGGCCACTTTAAAAATCGACAGCCGTTCACCCCTACCGCCTGAACAAAGAGACCCCCCCTTCTGGGAATAAAAAGCAAAAATAAGTTTCTTTTGAAAAACAGATAGATTAGATAGATAGATAGATGTCCAAAATAGATTATGTGAGTAATATTCGAGTCGATAGATTTTGTTTATGAAATAATTGCTGTTTCATTTGTTTAATTGCATGCACCCCTTGCGGGGAGAACGTTACATAGCTCTCCTTTGATATAATCATTGTATTCTATTGTTACTCTATCTATTGCGTTCTGTATGATTCATCGTATTTTTGTCAATACATTACACCAACGACCTTTCACGAATTCACTTGGGTGATCATGAAACAGTGGTATGAAATCGAGGCGGGCCTTGATAAACAAAAGAATCAAGGCCCGCCTCGATTTCAAACCATTCTTTCATGATCACCCAAGCGAATTTGTGAAAGGTTTTACTACATGCTTCGGTGCTCTCCAATTCATAACAACTCTACTGAATGGAAGGGAATAGGCGACTTGCAACGAACAGGTCACGTGACCTAGTCTCCATAAAACGAGCAGTTGTGTCAAAATGTACACCAAAAATGGAAAGAGCACGTCAATATTAGTAAGAATGCCCAGTATTATCTCATTGTATTGAATTTAGGAGAAATGACATTGAATATCAAGTTAAAATTTTATAAGGATTTGTAAGGAAAATGTTTGGATGGCAAGATCTGCCATCCAAAACATTTTCCCATACAAATCCTTATAAAATTTGCAGTTTTGCGCTTAATTTATTTTTGTCTTTGGTGCATGTTTTGAGCTAAGACTTCGCCTTCTTACTAATACTGAGGTGATCTTTCCATTTCTGATGGTCATTTTGACATGGCCGCTTGATTTTAGGAGATAGAGTCACGTGACCTGTTCGTTGCAAGTCGCCTATTAATGGTGCTAGATTAGTCTTTTCTGGGAGAGCCCAGAATTGCTTTAAAAAATATCTTGGTTAAGATGGACAACAGTAAGCCAACTAAAGTCAACTATCAAGCATTCGTGATGAACAAGCACAAGTTAACTAAATGTTTACCAGCTAATATTAAGTTAATGGTATACCTATTATGGTATACCTTGTTTTTTCCGTTTCTTTGCGTCTTTCCCTTTCATTTTCTTCTTCTCTCTTTCTCTCGCTCTCTTTGTTTTTCCATTTTCTTTGTTTTTCCATTTTTTCTTTGTTTTTCCTTTCTTTTCTTCCTTTCTTTTCTTCCTTTCTTTTCTTCCTTTCTTTTCTTCCTTTCTTTTTCTTCCTTCGTCCCTTTTTCTTTCCTTTTCTTTCTTTCTTTCCTTTAGTTTATCCTTCCGTCTTTCTTTCCTGCTTTCTTTCCTGCTTCCTTTTCTCTCTCTTTTCCTTTTCAAACTCCATCGCTCTTCTTTACTCCCACCTTCATCTTTCCTCCTATGCCTCGCCACACGTTTTCGTTTCCCAATTTTGCTCTTTTCGTTTCTATTGCCAACGCCATCATCCTTAATATAATGAACTCTGTCCAATCCAGACTCTCTACCTCACAAACCAGACACCAGACCCTGATGTAGTAACCAGCAACTGGCCATCATCCAACACTGCCACAGATACAGGATTCTTGATTTCATCCCAGGTCTTGCCAACAAAACGGCCATCCGGGGTGAATTTCTGGACACGATTGTTGCCGCGATCACAAACCAGGAGATTGTGGTTGTTATCAATAGCCAAGTACAATGGTCGACTCAGCTGACCATCAGCACTGCCGTACCCACCAATCGTCGATATTCTCATCGGTGCATCACCTCTCTTCCCAGACACTCGAACGATGTTGTTGTTGTTGTAATCACTCGTGTAAAACATTCTGTCATGTTTTACTGCACTTACTGGGTGGAACTTTTCTTGTTCGGTGAAGCCAAACTGATACTGATAGTCACCTTCTGTGGTGAAGACTTGCACACGATGATTGCCATTGTCCCCAACAATGATGTTGCCTTCCTCGTCAACATGTACCCCAACGGGACCGCAAAAGTTACCATTCGCATTCCCTTGTTTACCAAACGTTTTAACCATTGTCCCTGTTGTAGTGTTCACAATACATATGCGGTGATTTCCCCAGTCTGCTATGACTAAATCTGTATCATTCAGGAATGCCACACCTTCAGGTCCACACAGCTGTCCTTGTGTAGGGCCATCACAGCCATACGTCTGTAAGAGATCTCCATCAGTGGTAAACACATAGACACAGTGAGCTGAACAATCTGCTACAGCGACAACACTATTGTCTCTGCTCACTGCTATACCTGTCAGACTATGAGAGTCAATGTCTACACCGTTCATGATAAACTGTCCTGTCACTCGCATTTCCTGTGGGCTAACATTCATCACTAGTGGACTGTTAGAGACAGTGTTCTCATTCACTTGCACCTCTGCTGTAAGTTGACCAGCTACTTTAGCCATGAATGCCACTTCTATTCTCCCATCAGTTCTCACATCTTTCTCTTCTATTTCCACGTCATCCTCAGGTCTGATGTGAACGTCGACAACATCACCTGTATTGATACTGTCCAGTCCTGCCGAGGTTTTAGTTCTTATGATCAGCTTCTGTTGTCTCGCAGCTTCTAGCTCAACTTCCACCAGAACAATACTCTTCGTGGGGTCTGTTTCGGAAAACATCTGTATTTCTCCCAGGCCTGTATTCACTTGTTGCACCAGCTCTTGGTTAGGAATGAAGACGGTCCTTGATGAAATCGGAATTGGATTGAAGAAGAATTTCTCCGAGCACTGTGTCTCTTGGATGTTGATCATTTCACTTGGCAGTCCTCTTTCCATCAACTTCTTGATGTACTCCTTGACGGCTGGAATATGATGGATTATGTTCAGGTTTCTTGTTGCTGTGTTCATCTTCTCATCTATATGTTTCAGCAGCACTCTTTCGTTTTCATCTAACATATTCTTTAGTTTCTTGGTGGTGTCCTTCACCCCTTCTTTGGCCTTTTCTCCTTGTTCTTTGATGGTTTTCGCAATATTTACTTGTTGCTGCTTTACCTTGTCATTTTGTCCCAAATGCTCTAGTACGTGCAGTTGCTTCAACAATACTTCTTTCTTGTTGGAAGCAAACTTGTCTAACGGCGTTGTCTTGTGCTGCATGTGATGTTGTCTGCAGCATGTCAGACAAATCATGTCAACACAGTCTTCGCAGAAAAACTCCAGCCGTTGATTAGGGTGACTTGTACAAGGATTTTCTCTTGTCATTATGAACTCGATATCTTCTTTCTTCAGATCAGCAAGAGTAACGGTGTTGTGGTTCTTAGTAAAGAACGAATGGTTCTTCTCGCATTCTTGGCACAGCGAGTGATCACACTCAAAACAGTACCAAGATGCTGGAGAGTGGCTCTCGGCAACAGAACAAGGCATTCTCCCTTCTGCCAAAGCCAAACCATTCAAGATTCTTTCATGCAGAAAACTTGGCTCAAGGTCGTCAACGCTGGCTTGTGCTTGTGGAGAGGTTTCATATTCACATTCTGGACACTTCAACTGGTGAAGACCGTTAGTTAACTCCGCCTCTTCTTTGATGCAAGCCTCACAAAATGTATGGAAACATGGTAGAATCTTCGGCTCATGAAGTGTATCGTTACACAAGGAACATTGAACGTTCTTCTTCAGTTCAGCCAAGAAGGAGTCCATGTTGGTTGCCATCATTGACAAACTTTTTGCCTCGATGTTTCAGCTGCTTTGTTGGAAAGAAGCGTCAGCTCGGTTATTTCCCTGAAATGATGACAAGGCCTTCAGCATTCGTATATAATTAGACTAGAGCCCAGGCTACATTACGATTTTGTCTGTGAGTCGTGACATCCTGGCATTTCAGCACACTTTCCACGAATTCAAGCTGCTTTCAATCAGAAGCTGTGTTCGCTTTAATTATAGTTTTTATTTTTATTTTTGGTTTGGTTTGTCTTTTGTTGTTAGCGTTTTTCAGCTTTCGGTGCAAACTGAAAGCAATAAGGTGGCTCCCAATAGCAAATATAGCAAATTTGTATATTAGCAGCAACGCACTGCTAGAATAGAAGTTTTTCTAATGAAAGCTAGATTTTACTGAAGGTTGAAGAATATAGTTCCCTGCTTAACTTCATGCAGCTAAATGTTAATAAATCGAAATAAAGCGCAGTGCGAATTTGTGTGTAACCTGTCACATTTCTCAGCTGACATTAGCGCGTATCGTCATAATATTGCACCACGCGGCTATAATTATTTTTTATAATAATGTATAATGCAAATTACTCATTGAATAAACATAAAAGGTTATAATTAGATTTTTTGCATCAATATGTATGATTATTATTACCAAAATGTAAACATTTCAAATTGTCCAAATCTTCCTTGTGACGCTAATGGGTGCCACCTCCTTGCTTCCATGTCTGCAACATTATCTCACATAAGATCGCACGACAGCTTTCTAGTTTAACAAAGTCTTTTCTCATTGCAGTTTTCTTCTGTATGTAGATTAGGGGATATCCATTTTAAGAGACATTGCAAGAAAGCACTATGATTTAAGAAAGTAAAGGCACCACTTTTGAACGTTTTATACATGAGCACCTGGTTTGAGACTGATTTGGGGAATCACTCACCTTGTTGGTCTTCATAACTCCTGGAATTATCATTTAATTTAATACCTATCCTCTTGTACTTTGGCCTGCCTATAGTAATTGGCATATTTCTGCTTGTGAGGCACTCCCATAGGACTGAGAGAAACTGAAAGTTTATGCTGTAACATCTTTCCAGAAATAATTCTTTGCTTGTACAAAACTAATAGGACAATAACATGACTTTTGGAGGGAGCATATTGTTTATTTGTGGCCCGAGTAACATCATTTGCGCCCAAGCGTAGCGAGGATGCAAATGATGCTAGGCCATAGATAAATAATGTGGCAGACAAAAGCCATGTCATTATTGTTATCATCAATATACTAGGCCAAATGATACAATTTTTCAACATATAACAAAAGAAAGTACGACAATTTCTCAGCAAATCATGAGTAGGATCGCAAATGTATTTGCAGCCCGCCTCCTTGCTGGTTTTGTTGAGGGCAGTCTATTATTTGGCCCTGTATATTGATGATAATGAGTTTTTAGCTTGAGAAGCTAAGATTAAATCTGTTACCTCTGACCATTTCTTTTTCTAGGCTGTGCAAGTGTTTGTCTGTCGTGTGAAGCCACAAGACAAGAGTCTTCAATGGACACCGAGGGTAAATACAAAACCTCTCTTTTTCACCAGGTTATTCTGATGCCATCGATAGGGCTTGTTGTATTTCCTCAGGGAACGTAGGAATTGACCTCAAACCTTAGATAACCAAAATGTCATTACCTTGATGACATTCTTTGAATGAGTTGTATCCATATTCATGTTTCTTCATGTTTGCAACTGTTGACTAACGACGAAATGATACTCTATGGAATGACACGTGGTCTTGAATGGAAAAAATTCTATAAATTTTCAATAGGCCCTTTGCAGCACGTCGGAATGCAAGTGAATTTGGAGGGCAAGACAAAAGAATCTCAAGCTCCAGTGAACCAAAACCTATTGTCTTGCCCTCGAAATCCAGTTGCATTCCGACGTGCTGCAAAGGGCCTATTGACAGACTGAGACAGATCTTATTCGTTGCGTTCACGTGTCATTCCCTAGAGAATATCATTCTTTGCATAAGTTGTAATCATATTAAGGAGGCTGGCTACCATAGAACGTTCGATTTGAGCCCACGGTGAGCGCGCGCACAGAAACCGCTGAAAAAAATACAAAATTTATTGAAGGACCATACGTGTTTTGAACTTCAACAGGGCAAAACCCTTATATTTTGCACGGGACCATATGTTTTTC
>WUCR03273270.1:0-14024 GCA_009858155.3 Phymanthus crucifer
TAACCCACAAAAGATGATGGATATCTGTTACCCGACGCGAAACCGAGTGGACCGCTTTTAGCGGGACTGCCACTTAAACGCTTTAAGTGTTTATTTCTGGATTATAAAACAATGCACAATTATGTTCAGAGTTCGAAGAATTCGATTGACGATAATACTTTTTGCTGTAGAAATCTCTAATCCAGATAGGGTCACACGGCTTTCTTTGTACATCCTATTTTGATACTTTTATTGGCTCAAAATCTTGTAAGCAACGCCATTTTGGCGACTGCTTTGAACGTATTAGTACACTCTACAGAAATATGATAGCAAATGACGGGTTGAAGTACCAAAAAAATGAACTAGTATTTCTTCAGAAGTTGGCAGTGTTTGTTTTGTTTTTGACTACGAAAAAGCTTATGAGGCCTATTTCTTATGTATGTTGAGTCTGTGCCAGTAGTTTTAATCTAAATTTTATCAAAGTGTTGATAAATTTAGGACATTTATCGCCAAACTTTGATAGCCTTTGAAGCTTTTCTTTCTCAGTTACGAGAAAAATTCCAAAATGACGCGCGTTCTTGCCGACGTGCACTTCATCCAGGCGACAAATTTTATCAGTCGGAAATTAAACTACGATAAAGTGTAACTATTGTGTGAGACAAAAATAAGACGCTGCTTTCAAATCCGGGGGACAGAAATGACAGTGTAGGTTTGTACTTCCGGTTGTCAGTAACTTGTTATTCCACTTCCGGTCTCGTGGAAGCTCTCATACATTTATAACTTTAATTTCTACGCCGGCTTCACTGGATATTTCCTGTTGTTTTCAGACATTAACCAAGTGTTTAATACGATAAGAGGTCAGTATGAATCAGATGAGAGATTTTTGTAGGTGTCTTTGACCTAATTTTGACTGAGAGACATTGAATTGTTCACGGGTTATTGAATTACGATTTCACCAAACAATTTGCAAATCCTTTCAAGGTTTATACAAACGCGTGACCCTTGAGGATTCAGTAGTTGTTGTTCACGCAGCCGGTAGATTGTTCGACCCTGGGTTTGTAAAACTCTTCTGATATCTCCCCGTCCAGTGCTAATCAAGTCTGCAATTACTCTACTCAAAAATCTCTAGGACATCCAAGGACAAAGTTCTTGTAAACAATAGCCATGGAAGTACACCATCCTCGTTTGCTGCTTTCATTCATGGTCTTACTTCTTGTCATCGATTTATCCTATTCACGAAGAAAATGCCCCAAAGTTTGCACGAGAACCTTCACTAATTTAATAGATGAACGACTCAAGAACACGAGGGTAAGTAAGCTTAAGTTAAACTTCATGCAAAGTTTTCAATTCGTAATCATTCATTTGGACATTCGACACCTTATTATCGTGCCATGGTCATTAACTTGCAAAATACAACTTCTCAAACTACCTTTCAATTATAAATATAGCTTCTCTGAACGCTAATTAGACATTCTTTGAAAATATTTTTGAATAATGCATCGTACACGGCATTGCTTCTTAAAAATACCAGAAAAATTAATGTATTTTTGATTACATTATTTAAATCAAAATCTATGTAATGTGACTTCAAGAAAATGCGTACTGTAAACAAGTTTTCTTCAGTGACCTCCCGCGCGCCGATATGTTCCTCAATATTGTGCTAAACATTCTGGCTTTTGAGGTTATATTTGTTTGATATTGCTCTATTCCTGCCCAAAAAGCTATTTCATAAGTTTTGAAACAAACTATTCCATGACTTTTTAAGCATTATTTTCCGGTATAAAATAAGGAGTGCTAACTAGGGGACGTAGTTCGTCACTTCAAATCATAGATGTTGGCGCCCTGTGCAAAACCTGTCATTTTTGAAGAGAATTTATGCATTGTGCGTAAGATTAAGTCGACGGCTGCTCTTGTAGTGCTGAAAACTGATATGACAAGTCAACATTTTGTCAAAAGTACAAACATATGCATTACTTCGTAAATATACCTCCCCAATCTGTTTAGATTTCTTAATCTTCATTTTAGGAAGCTTATAATCTTGTTTTGTCGGGTTTTGTTCTATCGGGACGAATAAGGCTCCAAATCAATGGGCTTTTTTCGTTGGTTTTATCATATCTTTTTCATTTGAGAGCGGTAGAGTTCACTATTTTTTCAAGGTTATACCGCTTGAAGAAGAGATTTGTAACAGAAACGCGTAAATCCATTATTGGCCTTATAACCTTTTCTAATTGTCAGTTCATCCACATTTTTCCTTTAATGCTTTCTAACATTCTAAAAATACTTCTCTCATAATCACAAAAACGATACATTTTCCGTATTGAAAAGACTGAAAAATAGTTAATCAAGGAAATGAGGCTAAGTTACTTGCTAAGAATAGCATGTCTTTGGTTTGAAAAAGGGTGTTATTTTAATTTTTTATGCATTTTCTACTGAGAAAAAAAAATCTCCGAAAATAGCTAATTGTGTACAAACCACAATCTGTGCAGCTGTCAAGACCCTTTTTAGTACCAAAGGTATATTATTTCAGAGCATATTGCATGTCATTCCAAGAGCGGTTTTTGCCAACTATTTGCTGATGTTCTTCAGTTGTGGTCAGAGAGGTATTTGTGAAAGCATGATTGCCTTTGCTCACTTTGGGCACAGCGGGAGACCTCACGGATAGTATAATTATGACGGACTTGAATTATCCAAAACTTTCAGCACAAAATCATTAACAAAATATGATTGTTTTTCGCCGATTTTGTTTTGTACTGCATGGACTTCGTGAAAAACGCCGATTTCAAGGATAACTGAGATTTATTATTTAACATTTTTAAACCCCAGTAAGTCAATTATGAAGGCAGAACTAGTATAGTCAATTCAAATGATGTAAGAGATGATGTATTATCGTTAATTCTATGGCTGAGCGAGCAGACCACTGTCACTGTACTGACGACTACTCGAGCTTGACGACTTTACAAGACCAATATCCAGACTCATTTAGGGTCAAAACTAACCTCGTTCTATGTTAGAGATGTTTTTAAGAAAGCATTGAAGCGTTTGTTGGCTCAAGAAGGCTTAAGATACAGGCATTAATCCTTCAAAGTACAACAGACGTCAGGGTTTGATTGCCCTTACATTCCATCCAATGGCCAAACTGAATACATTCCGATGATCCTCTATTCTTGTGCCATTCCTAATTTTTGTTAAGAAACGTTGAAGGCTACAGTTACACAATGCAGTGTTTTCGTTTAATTTCTAGATTATTTTTGAAGAAAAGGCGAAAAAAAATGACATATTACTAGAGAGTATGTATCGTTGTCTTCTTATAGCAAAAACCTTGTTATGATCCAATTATCCATCTTTTGTACTTGACGCTCTCGACACATGTAAATTTTGTGGTTTCCATCGACGCTGTTTATACCACCTTTTTTGTGGTCTTGTTCTGTTTCCGTTTGATAAGCTTTTTTTGTGTTAAATTAAGTTCGTACGAGCCCTTCATTCCGTTCGGCAACACTTACTTTTTTAAGCTTTTTGTACGTCACAGGAAAAGGTTTTAATACTATACGAAACACGCCTACAAATTGTACCCCACGGGAGAACCTACATAGCATGCAGTTGATGTAATATATTCATCAAATCTATTGCCTTCTATTGTCGTTTCTATCTATTGTTTTAGGTGTGATTCATTGTTATTTGCTGAATATATTACATCGAGTGCGTGCTACGTAGGCTCTCCCTGTACCCCACCCTACTCCCCTTATTGTTATTTTGCTCATGCCCCGAGTGAACTCGTGCGAAAGCGACCACACCTTGGCTACGCTAACATGGTCGTTATAGAGAGGTAGGGGTCGACAGATACGGGTTTTGAAGGGTTAGGAGTCGATATAGACAGATAGCTCTCGATGTAATCTAAAGCACCCCAAACTACCATAAAGTACCAAGGAAGATTATTAGAAAAGTGGTCGTTTGGTCGGTACAAACCAAACCAAAACAAGACAAAATAAAGCAAAAAAAACCCCTAAAAACTCTCATCAATAATCCCTGACGAGTGTTGTATACGATATTCTAATGAAGACTTCAGCTATTTGGCGCAATGTCAATTCTTGGGGAGAAAACAATCAAGCAATGCTTGAATGACTCTGATCACGGGATAGTGATACAGCATTAGTCCTGCTGTGACGTACTTGGCTCTGCGGGAGGTCTTGATGATATTGTTTGCTGCAGTATTTACGGACGTCGGTAAAGGGTGGGACTAGGGGAGAGGAGGAAATGAGATGAAGGCATTAGCATACCCCACCCTATAAGCCAGCAAGTATTGGCTTGGGAATGTTTTCTGCACATAGAACATTTAATATTCAAATTCCCGGGAAAGTCCCGTTGAATCGCGATTTCGTAAGAAACATGCTTGAACATTTCTGCTACGCCTCTGAAAGGAGAGAAAAAGAGTAAAGGAATGGGAGAAAGATAGAGAGAAGAGAAAAAAGGAAAGTGGAAAAGAGAAAGGGGGGAGCAAAGCAGAGGAAAAAGGTAGTCAGCAAAAAAAGAAAACAAGCGTAGTATTAAGAGAAGTGAAATCGAAGGGTGGAATTCAATCTATAAAAATGTATTCCCTTTTTCGGCAGAGAAAAATAAATATTTTTCATCTTTCAACGCTAATTTTCCCTGTTTGACTGTGTCAAGGGCATGTGGTAAAGTGTGCGTTAAGTGATGACATACCTATGACGTCATATGTTGGAGTGAAGCCGTTTGACACGAAATCAGCCCATACATTAACGCTTCGAGGACCGGAAGTATCACGGGTTAATACGGCTTCTCGTGGTCTTAGAAAAAATATTCCCGCATACCGCTTCATTTGCACATCCTCGGGAACCCAGGGGTAATATTCTGTCACTCGTTATCCCTTTGTTCCTGAGGATGCATTTGCGTGACGCGCCCAGGAATATTTATTAAAGAACAATGGAAATAAGGATCTCTGAGAGCTTGGAAGTGATTCACCGTGCGCTTTCTAGGAAATGCGCAAATACTTGAAACTGTGTGCGTTAAGGTTAAAGTCTTTCACGTGTTTGTAACCTTTGCGCACATGGATCCCTAATTCTAAAATGAAAGAATTTCCTTTCATCAGTAAGAAAGGGTTGTCAATTGTTTTTTTTTTAAATCGCATTAAAATCATATAGGTTTTTGCCTCAAAAGAGAGAGATTCTTTAAGACTAGTTCTCAAAGGGTTATTGGGTCTTTTTGACATAAAATAAGCTTAATATTGGATGAAAAAGAAAGAGGAAATACCACGTGCAGAGATCCAAGCTGGTCACCATTTTGGGGTGTTTTTTTTCTGTAAAATCTTTGAACACCAAACCAAGTATTCCTACCTTGGAGGCTCATATCTGCTGTCTTTGAAGCAAGATCACTCTCTGCCATGATTTCCCAGGGTAAATGTGAAGGATCGAAGCTCAAATCGCGTTTTATACGGAGTCTATTTTGGGAATATTTCGAGGAAATAACAAAATACCGGCTTCGATTGCATCAGGCAAGGACTCCAGAGCGCATGACTGTACCACAGGCAACCCACCTAAGGGAAAAACCCAATCATTATAAAAAAAAAATAATGAATAGTTTTTTAGAAAAAGCAAAAAAAATTCACAATTTCCTTCCCGTTATTATAATGGCCAAGTGGTACAATTTCATTTGTAGATTCAATCATATGTGGGCACATAGTTGGAGAAAAACTTTGAAAGAAAGGATCCTAAGACTACTTAGATAAAATCCATGCCAAAAAGTATACTTTGTTTCATGTTTATTCAAATTGTTCATATTCGTTTGGAAGATATCAAAAGAGGAATAATTTTGTCCAACCTCCTCCCCTCCCTTCCCCTCATTTTTACAAATAGTCCCCAGGCTTCCATCGGTCAAGGAAAAAACAAAATGGCGGACGAAGAGCGCAAATTCAACTCTTTATAAAATTTGCAAAAATTCCACAAAGAAGGACTGAAATACATGGTTTGAATAGCAATAATTGCTTTAGAGAATGTGTTGGTTATCTCAGAGGAAGCTGTGTAAATGTACAAGAAGAATGGTCGCAAAATGATGGAACTTTGTGTAAAGTTGTGAACAAACTGGAACAAACTTGCGGTTCAAAATGAACTTTGTTTTATCTAAAAATATTACGAATAAAATGCGTAACACCAAAGAAAGATTCAAAAGTATTCGATGGAAAATGCTATCATAATCCCATAGAGAAAAAAACTGAATAGTGGTTACATACTTCAAACTTAAGCCAGAAAAATGTATCGATTTATGCTGGAAAAGTGTTTGTGTGGCAAGACTTTCTCAAGAACGCTTTGCTATTCAAGAAGTGGCTTCTACAAACATATAACTTCTAGAAAGAATTCTAAAAGAGCTTATTGTTCTAATTCAAACAATGGACAAAATGCCAGGTTCAATCCAGTGGAAATCCAGATGTTGTCGGAGGCGTTGCATATGCAACTATTCCCAGGAACATTCACAGAATATGATCCAGATGTTATAGCAAAATGTGTCAAGCATTTAGAGGAACACCAACTGTGGGGAAAAAGCAAGTCTGTTCTTCCTGAAGTTGACTTAAAACTTCCACCATTACTTGGAGGAAATATCAATGAGCATTTTAAGATCATAGCACAGCAACAGAGCAAGTCATATTTTGACATGACAGAGGAGCTAGCGGTAACAATACTTCCTCCTCTACCGGAGGAGTGGGTATTTGCGCCTGGGTGGCATAAATATGAGAATACAGATGGAGGTTTAAAGGTTGTTGCTGTTGACTATCCTGAAGAAGATAGTTATGTTTTTGATGTTGAAGTCTGTCAGAATGGTGGACCTTTTCCAACACTTGCTGTAGCTGCTTCTGCAAAGGCTTGGTATATTTTTTGATATAGAATTACTGTATTTGGTACTACTTTTCTTTTCCTACCATTCTCTTTCCCTCCTTTTCAGTCCCTTCCCTTCCCATCCTTTTCCTTCCCTTTCTTCCTTCCCATAATGCCCCTTCTCTTCCCTTCCATTCTCTTCCCATTCTTTCCCATCCCTTTCTTTCCTTCCCATAATGTTCCTTCTCTTCCTTTCCATTTTCTTCCTATACTTTCCCTTCCATTCTTTTGCATTCTTTTCCTTTCCATTCTCTTCCCTTCCCCCCCCCCCTTCCCTTTCCTTATCTTTCCTCCCCAAAATGTTCCTTCCCTTCTCTTCCCTTCTCTTCCCTTCCCTTCCTTTAAATGATGCTTAAGCCCATCCCTTGTTTTCTAGGTATGCTTGGGTGAGTCCAAAGCTAGTACAAGAGGCAGGCTACCAGTGGCTTGTCAAACCAACCCCAGGTCTTTACATACCACTAGAATCTACTGAGAATGATGAACCTTCCAACATAGATTGGAGGGAAAAGCTAGTGATTGGACATTCTGTGGGCTATGACAGGTCATACGTCAAAGAACAGTATTATATTAAGGTGTGTTATCCCATTCATATTATTCTTTTCATTTTCATTAACAATTCCAAGACATCCTTTACTGTGAAATTCCAAATTCTCATCCTTCAGTTTTTCATTTTTTTTGTTTTCACTCCACTGTTTACAGCCAGGCTACGAAAACCGAGAATGCTTGAAATATGTCTGGAATGTGCTTTTAGACCAATCAGAAGCAAGAAATCCAAACCGCAAAGTCGGCTCAAGTGGCCGTTCGATTTCTCTCTCAGTCAAAACACAAAATAAACCTCTCTAATCTATTTAAACCAAAGAATATCACTACTTACCTTGAAATATCGTAAAGGTAGAGCAAACAAACTGTCAATACTGGAAATCATTCGAAATTTAAGCCAAACGCTAGTGCTCATGAATGCTAACGAATTTTGGCGCGAAGTGTTCTCTCCTGTGATTGGTCAAAAAACAATGAACATTCCAGGCATATTTCAAGCATTCTCAGTTTTCGTAGCCTGGCTGTAAAGCCAAAAACTCCCATGTATACAGTTCTCAAAATGTAAACGTCATTATACTTTTATTAGATATATATACATAAAATGATACATGTAATATGTATATGTTGACAATAATAAATTATCTGGGAGGATCTGAGATCTGACATTTGGCATTGGCTGGAATTCCCAGTCTGTTACATTGAAGTTCAAATCAATGTCTTATTTTATTGTTCATTTGTCTGTTCTATTTTTTCCATTCAGGGTCCCAAAACATATTTCCTGGACACCCTCAGTCTTCACATGTGTGTATCTGGACTAACTGGCCACCAGAGGCATCTATGGAATGCCTGCAATGCTGGTCGCAAGACAAAGGAACCTTGGATGGATGTTGGATCTGGGAACAAGCTGGAAGACCTGTATAAACTGTACAGTGGAAGAGACGCTTTGGATAAGTCCATGCAGCAGGTGTTTGTTGATGGGGATCTTGATGATATCAGAGCCAGGTTCCAGGTGATTCCTACTTGACTTTGTAGAGGGGGTGGGGTGGGAGGGGGTTAAGATTAAAGGAGCTAGTGAGCCTTTAAGCAATCAATCAACCAATCAATCAGTTTTATTGGAAAAAGCATTTTTAGTTCTTTGCATTTATCTGTATACTAGAATATTGAATTAGCTTCGGTGATTCATCTTTACAACCTTACAACATTTTTTCAATTATTTACCGATATATCTTATTTCTTTCACAGCAACATACATTTCTATCAATCTATTATCAATCATTTCTATTATTGACATAGGTGGCCTGGGCCGATATAATGAAAATGAGGTTAGTTAGCCCTCTGTCGTACACAATGGGGCTTGCCAAACCCAGGCATATCAGCTTCTGTAAGAGACATGTTTGACCATGAATCAATCACCACGATGTGTATGACAAATGACTAACTAGCCTCATTTTCGTTATATTGGCCCAGGCCACCCACGTCCATCTGCCATGTTCGGAATCAGTGCATACTGACCACCCCAATTAGTTCTACTTTGGTCATAGACCCTGTAAATGACCTGAAAGGCAAATATTTAACCAGACAAGGTCTGATTATAGCCAGGTTGCCTCATGACTGACTGTGCAACAAGTTAATATCCAACCCATTAAACCTTCAATTTATTCATCTTTTTTTGTAGGATCTCACAACATATTGTGCAACAGATGTTGCCTGCACACATGAAATCTTCACTGTCATCTGGCCAATCTACAAGAACAGATTTCCTCACCCTGTGTCATTTGCAGGGATGTTAGAAATGGGTTCTGCCTATCTCCCTGTGGATGAGAGCTGGGATAACTACATCAGGGATGCTGATAACACGTTCGAGGACTTGGAGAAAGAAATGAAAGGAATTTTGATGAAGTTGGCCAATGAAACTTGTAATTATCAACATGGAAAAAGGTTGGTAGAAATTCTTTGTCATTTGCTTGTTATATTAATTCATTCATTTTCTTGTTCAAGAAATCTTGCTTCCTTCCTTCCTTCCTTCCTTCCATCCTTACTTCCTTTTTCCTTTTTTGCTTGCTTCCTTGCTTGCTTCCTTGTTTGCTTCCTTGCTTGCTTCCTTGCTTGCTTGCTTCCTTCCTTGCTTGCTTGCTTCCTTTCTTACTTGGTTGCTTGCTTTTTTGCTTCCTTTCTTACTTGCTTACTTGCTTACTTGCTTACTTCCTTTCTTGCTTACTTCCTTTCTTGCTTGCTTGCTTGCTTGCTTGCTTGCTTGCTTCCTTCCCTCCCTCCCTCCCTCCCTCCCTCCTTCCTTCCTTCCTTCCTTTCTTTCATTCTTTTCTCCTTTCTTCTTACCTTTCTTTAGTCCAATCTGCTTCCTTCCTCAATTTTCATTCTTGTCTGTTAAGATTTCAATTCATTTATCAGGTATCAGCAAAACCCTTGGCTGTGGAACCTAGACTGGTCTGTACAGGACATCCCTATCAAGAAACCCAAGAAACAACCCAAAAAGAAAAAGAATGATAAAGATCCTCCTTCCTCAAACCAAACAAGCACCAAACTCCAACAAAATTTGATTCCAAATTCACAACAAGCCAAAGAAACCAGTGATTCTAACAAAATCAGTGAAAAGCAAATGAGTAACGAAGATCTAGTGCTTGATGAACAAACTCTGTTGAGATTTGAAAGATCTGGCAAGCATGAAATTGATCTTGGTAGTCTCGAAAAAGAAGCCCAGAGGATAAATGATGTAATTGCTGCGATTCCTGCTGCTGAAGATGTGATGTATAAGCGAAGAAGACATCTCCCTGGATACCCCTTGTGAGTAGACTCTTTGTTGGAGTTCTATTGCAAATTTCTGAGTTATTGCCCTATACCTCCCATCCCCAGGGAAACCTTCCAGCCTCCAGATTCAAACATTCTTCTGTGTTCTTAGGGACCAATCATTAATTACATCGCAGGGGGGGGGGGGAATAGAGGGGGGGTACGTTTTTAAAAATCCGTAAAATTGGGGGGGAGTACATTTTAAAATGGTCGGAATTCGCTGGGGGTACATTTTTAGTTTTTAGGATTTTCAAAAATAGCAACTTTTTCAAATAATTAACAATTTTTATTTTTAGCTATGAAAGAGGGGGGTACGTTTTCCATTTAACGATTTTAGAGGGGTGTACAAATTTTATTTTCCTTTTTTTTGAAATGAAACCACCGCCCACCCCCCCTGCGATGTAATTAATGATCAGCCCCTTGGGAATCCCCAACTTAGTCATGCCTGATGCAAAGCTGCTTAGTTAGACCTTGTTAGTTTCAAAACGAGCAGCATTTTATTGGGTTCTCTTGGGTGTTTCGTATATTTTCTTGGATAGTTCAGCTTCCATATCAACTGTTTCTGTGACACTGAAATCTAATTTAATCTTGGAGTGAGTCCCTATGAAACAAATATGATATTCATCCCTCTTAAAAAATCATATTGGCCTTTTATGGATCTAGAGTGAAATTTCACATGATTAGAGAATATATTTTTCACTTCAACTAAAATTTTGAACCATACTTCAATGCACTCGGTTCTGTCAGATATGCTTACCCCAAATGACTTGTCCATAGTCGTCCCTTGCTGTGGAATCATACTGTCAGTACAAAATCAAATTCTTTCAATTTCCTGAAAACTGAAAATTGTTTTGTCTTTCAAGCTGGGCTAATTTCTGATGTGCCACTAGGAGTCTTGACTGAAATCTTGAATGTTTTAGAAACATATTTTAATTTGTTACATTAAGTTTGGCTCTTGCTGTTCAATCCTTTTACAGGTATTAGTTAACAGCTCCCAGAAGCTGATATGGTTAATCTAAGTCTTGGAGCAGATTTTGTAAGACTGGGCAAAGCTCAGTGTCGTGTATGTGCATTGTGGTGAACATGATATTTTCTTGAATTTGATTGATTTTCATTACCGCACGTGCAGCAATTGACTAAGCAGTGCCATGTCTTTGCCATAGTGTCTGCAATGTGTCGGAGCCATGTTTTGTGTATTTGTCTATAGACGAGCAGTGCAATCCTTGCCGAGACTGTGATGTTTTCTAGAATTTGATTGGCTTACTCCATGACAGGGTTCATTCGGTGAACTTTTCAGAGTTGTACAAAAACTGCTCTAATGAACTCGCTATTTCATATATCAAGATACAGTGCTTTTTGCTTGAGCCTGGAATGGCTAAAGTTTTATCGATAAGTTTTTGTGGGAAAAAAAGATTGTCAAGGTGAATAACCGAAGTTGCGATGGAAGTCCACGTGCATATTTCACACTTGCACAGGCTTTTTCACACTTGCACCAGCTTTTTCCAAATTCCCCTAGTAACTTCAATTTAATTCACCTTGACAACATCCTTTTTTCCCACGAAAACTTATCAACCAAACTTATCGATAAAACTTTGTCGTTCCAAGCTCAACCAAAACGCACTATATCTTTGAGCTGATGCTCTTGTATTTATGTTATTTGATCACAGTATCTTTGTTTGATCATGACAGGAGCAATTGTGACTCTGGAGCTGCAAACAAACTGAGAAAATACTACAAGAGGCCCTACTTCCTCCCTGAAATTTCAGAGTCCAGTAAAACAGACTGGATCTTCATGGGCTGTCCAGGAATTGGTGCGCACATGCATGTATGTTTCAGTGCGTGTTATGAGAAAAATTTTTATTTTGCATGTAGGAATGATAGTGAGGGATTCAATCTTAGCTGTGTTCTGTGGTCAGGTGTAAGATTGGAAAACCTACCTACATAGCATGCAGTTGATGTAATGTATTCATCAAATCTATTGTCTTCTATTGTCATTCTGTCTATTGTATTAGGTGGGATTCATTGTATTTTGCTGAATATATTACATCAACAGGGGCGGATCTAGGGGAGGGGTCATGGGGGTTGCAACCCCCCCCATGAGAATGTTAAATTTGTCTCATCAACCCTTAAACCATGCCTCCCAGACCCATTAGTCTGTTACTCCAAGTCTACCTTAATGCTGCAACCCCCCTCTTTGAAAAAAATCCTGGATCTGCCCCTGATCAACAGTGTGCTACATTTGTATGTAGGCTATCCTGATGGTCACACAGTAGCAGTCAAAGGATATTTTGTATGCCTTTGACTCGCCCACATTGAGCTGTGGCCTTCATTGTTCTGCTGTTAATTATCTATTGTATCTTACTTCACAATATGGGTGGAAAATGCACTGTTCATGCTCAGAAACTCCTCATGTTTAACAGGCACCGCGGAGTATAATTTCGATTGGGGGGCTAAATCGGGATGGGACAACTTGGGAGGGGATCTGAATTGGACAATTTTGTTCAAAATGTCGGCCAAATTATTGGGGGAGCTAAGCCCCCTCTAGCCCCCTAGGCTCCGTGGTGCCTGTAAAATCATGGGGACTGTTTGTTTCCACCCCCACCCCACCCCAAACCCAATCCCCTTGGTCTAAACCTAAAGCTAAACTGTAGTACGTTTTGTTTCATTGGTCAGATTGACCAAGTGGGAAACCCATCATGGCAAGCACAGATCAGTGGTCGGAAAAAATGGTCCCTAGAGCCACCACCAGAGTGTGCGTATGTCTGTCACCCCAGAATGGAAGTGGTGGTACACCCAGGAGAAATCAGTAAGTTGGATGCAACAGTGGCCTTTTTGCCCTTCAGCAAGACAGTTTCCCATTTAGGGAATGTTGATTAAATATTCCGAGGGGGCGAAGATTTTGTACAGATATCCAAAATAAAATTAGAACCCTTCTTTCATATCGTGATTTTTTTCTATGCCCCCCCTTACACGTCAAATTAATTTCTCAGTCCTGTGAAAATTTTGGATTTCCCCCCTTATGAAGTTTAAAATTTTTTGGACCCCCCCCCCCCTTAGTATAGGATAAAAAATGTGGGAGCCCCCCTTGATATCTTCCTGCCCCCCCTCAGAATATTTAATGAACATTCCCCTTAGACCATGTGTCATTCTCTTGAGAATGAGACTCTTTGTTTGAGTTGTATCAGTGGCAGAGGAAGATGGAAATTTTTGGCGGGGGGAGGGGGGAGGGATTGAAGTCCATCATTTTGTTTTTAGTTCCAAAAATTGGACCACCCTCCCAAAAAAGAAAAGGGGACACAGCATGAAGTGCCACTAGGGTTTTTTTAAGGCGGGAGGCAGTGCCCCCTCAGCCCCTCCTATTCTGTGGCCCCCCCTGTTCTGCCCTCCCCTGTGTATCCACATTTTATGTTTCTTCTCATGTGCAACATAGACTATGACGTACTGTATAGTGCTGGATCCAGGATTTGAAGAGAGAGGGGGGTGCATTTTTGGAAATCTCTGTTCAACTCTGACAAAACTTTCTCTTGTGTATTTCAAAAATCCAAGGTACAGGATGAAGTGGAGGTTCGGTTGCACCCAATGACCCCCCCCCCCCTCCCTTGGATCCACAACTGCTCTATATAATAACTCTTGAGAGAGAGAGGCCAACATCACGCCAACGACAACCGGTTGGCTCAGTTGGTAGGGAGCCGGACTTTCGTGCGGGAGACCGGGGTTCGATTCCCCGTGTCAGACCAACACTCATGGTCTTAAAATAACTGAGGAGAAGGTGCTGCCTTTGTAATTACATCTGCAAATGGTTAGACCTTCGCGTCTTCTCGG
>WUCR03274369.1:708-14020 GCA_009858155.3 Phymanthus crucifer
TGTCGAGTCGTGTGGTGTCGAGTCGTGTGGTGTCGAGTCGTGTGGTGTCGAGTCGTGTGGTGTCGAGTCGTGTGGTGTCGAGTCGTGTGGTGGTCGAGTGGTGGTCGAGTGGTGTCGAGTCGAGTGGTGTCGTGACCACTCATGTGGTGTCCATTAGAGTGGTGTCGAGTCGTGTCGTGTCGATTCGAGTCAATTCAAGTCGAGCGGAGTGAAGTAGCTTTGTGAGTTACAGCACAGCGTGGTGAGGCATTGTGGTGAACAAGGTGAGACAGACAAGGTAAGGCAAGGCAAGTGAACAAGGAATGGAGAGTCCAATGTGAGTGGAAATTACGAAGCCCTTACCACTATCAACCATCCTCTGTTTAGTAATACTGTTCAGTGCACGGTCCACTTCAAACACCCCTGGTCCAGGGGTAACCATCACGATAGTCTGTCCTGTTCTGTCAAAATTACGATCCAAATGATGCTTCTCAAAAACTAAAGAAAAAAAGGACATACAACCATGATGTCATTGTTCATAATATTTCCATGTTTCTAGAGTCGTTTAGGTTACCGCCGCGGCGTTTATGGCATTTACGCGAGGGCGACATTTCATCGGGGGAGGGGGTTAAGAATTCGAGTAAATAAGGTATATGTAGATAGGGGCGGATCTAGGGGAGCGGGGGGCCACGGCCCCCTTCTTGCCTACAATCCAGGGCAGGCTTCTAGAGCAGACATTCAAGGACATTTCAAGGAGTATTCAAGGGCCAAATTAATTTTTTTAAGAACCACATAACGATATCTTGAATACGAACAATTGTTGAAAATGAAAAAAAAAAGAAAAATATAATGTGGATACGGTGGGATTTGAACCCCATCCGACGACAGATAACCCAAAAAATAAACGTGCCCGTAAACGGTGACCATACTTCCGAGACATCCGCAGAGCCTGGAGCGTCGTATGGACTTCAGACATGACGGCAATTATGTCCCCCTGTCCTTATAACCAGAAGTGGAGTTCTTATCCACGAAGGGTTCAGGGGAGACGTTTGGCGGCCCCCAGACCATCCACAGCCAGCGCCTTGCACCACTCTGCCACGCAATAGACAAATTAATTGGAAAGGTCAAAAAATACTTGTCTCTTCAGTGCATTGTTTTCGCGACTATTATTGTGGTAATTACTTGGAACCTGTGGTCCAGTGGACAAAACTTGGCCTTCCAAGCACTCAAAGTAAAACCCGGTTGGGTCAGGTTAGTACATGGATGGGTGACCATATACTGATCCGTTCATTTCAATTCTAGATTCTCGTCCACTTCCTAGATTAAGTTGTTAGATTGTTAGAGCTTTCACTCCGTGTAACGTTTGCGTCTCTCGAACTGTCCACGACAAATGCCTCCTGTCAAAGCATTGCTGAGCTTCAAGCCAAACAAATCTCAGTGTTGAATTTTACCCCGAGGTCCGTGTAAAGTTTTTGGAAAAGCGTCCCACATGGGAAGGATTGGCACTGTCAGCAAAACCCTAACCAACTCATGCGGCATATTGTGTTAACAGTAGCTAAGGTAGCGGTGAAATATTGAACAGACTCTGTTTACTGAACATCAACGCAGCATGGAAACAAGAAACGTAACTGCTGTGGTACACACGCTGATTCTGCGCCCAGAAGCCAAAAACACGTATGTTCGTTAGTGATGTACGTGTGTGTTCCGTACGGAGATATACTGGGCAAGTATTCTTGGGTGTTTGACGCGTTTTTGTAAAGTTTTCAACGAAGATTTTGGAATGGAGTGGAAATCGCACATCGTCTCATCGAATTTCTAAAATATTAATTTGCTTCATTTTTTATTTTCTTTCTAGTGGAAATCTTTTTATTACTCCTACATAAATGGCCAGAATTTATGATTTTTGAAGGAGAATTTACGAAATTTTTTAATAAGGATTTTTTTTCTTTTCTTTTTTCAAGAAATTTCACGTGCTCTTGAAATGACGTTTTGAATTCCAGCACTTTTCAAGGAATTCAAGGACCTGTATGAGCTCTTTTACATAAATGGAAGGTTTTGACTGGGCAATTTCTTTTCGTCCCCCCTTTTTTAATAGGTTTTGCATACACAAAATGTCTTCCCCCTCCCCTCCCCTTTCTTCAATTTCTGGATCCGCCCCTGATAGAAGACAAATGTTGGAGGACTCACTGTTCATTGTTAGGTTGATAGCTTCCAGGAAATTCCCCTCAAAAGCCCATGAGTTGGTGCCAGAAGGCATTCCAGGGGTATCTTGACAGCAATTAATGTACTTGGGGTACTGATTGAAGTGATATTTCAGCTTGACCAACACTGGAAGCCAGTCATCTCTTCTCTCTTCATGGACTAAGACTTGATAGAAGTCTTCATAGAATCGACCATACGAATCTTGAAGGATGCTACCTCGCTTCTCAGGGGGTAAGGCATCTATCAATTATTAATACTGATTCTAATAACAATAACATTAACTAATAGCTAATAATTAATTGATAATATTATACCAGTGATTAATCAAAAACTTAGATGTTTGAAAGAGGCACATATTAATAACAACATCTAAAAAGTGTACTATAACCTTTATCCACCAGGTGATTTAAGGTGCAGTACTACAAGCAACAAGATCATGCAACTTATCGCACAATGTTGCTCATATTACCAGTAGCACCCTAATTTTTTGTTGCACAACTTTGTTGCACAGAGTATAAGCCTTTCTACTTTCTGCAGCAAAGAAAATTTGTTACGCGCAAGGTGGTAATACAAGTAACATTTGCTCTGCAAACACAACAATGTTGCACGACGAGTTGCACTATTTTGTTGCTTGTATAATCACACCTTTAGACATGCAGCCTAACATTCCCTTTGGACAGTTTACTCACAGCAAAACAAATGTTCTGTTGGTATTTGTATTGTCAAGTATTTGCCTCTCATTAGGCTTGTGCTACCTACCTTCAGATGTGCAGTCATAAAATGCCCTGGAGAAGAGCACAATGGAGACTTCATGGTTGGCTTTTAGTTCTTTCCATTTAGTAAACAATTCATGCAGAAATCCATTGATAACTTTTTCAAAGTACAAGTCTCCATTCAGCTCAAAGTCCCACATCTCTTGACTCATTTGAATGAAGAGAAAAACCTCAGCTGACAATGAACGAAACACCACCTGTTTAACAGAATACAGTAGATGTCACAATTACCAGTAATGAAACACATAATATATGCTGAGAAACAGTTATCCCTTACAACTACATAAGCTACACCACTCTGCACAAATGACATCACGACTCAGACAAACAAACCAACCCTCTCACGTCCATTTTTGATACTTTGTTATCCTATTAAAAAATAGAGCTTTTTGGAATTAAACAAACACTGCTGAAACCCTGCCTTCACTGCAGATGCATTTGCACAGGGTTAGCCTTGATTGTGTGTAAATATTCATAATACCAACGAGAAAGCAAAAATTGTCAAACTTGAACAATGCAAACTACTTTGAATTATTGTGAGCTGTTCTGGTAATTATGAATATATAAGGTGCAATTGTGGCTAACCCTGCAGAAATGTGTCCGCTGTGTGTAGGCTGTCATGCACTGGGAACTCAAAAATGGAGTTCTAAAGGGAGCACAATTTCAAACCTCTTGACTACCGGTAACACATGCTTCTTATCAATAATTCTAGCCAATAATTCAAAGTACCAACCCTTGTATCCTTGGATATCACTCCACATGTCTTCTGCTTTCCCTCTGTCCATAGTTCATTGATTTGCCCTCTGATTCCAGAGAAGGAGACTTTCTTAAAGACATAGACACACTTGCCAACCAGTGCCTTAGCCAACCTCCACATGTCACTCCTACTGAGGTACTGATCCTTGACCAGGACATCAACCAAGTCTACACTAACTTCATCAGGATCGACCTATGTCAATAAAATATGCAATGCATCCAATAGATCCATTTTTTTGGCCTAAAACTTTTACATTCAGCCATCTTTACAACCGATGTACAATAAGCAATCCATTTCTGGTGTATATATGCTATTTGATGTCTGCCCCACTCCCCCAGGGGCAGATCCAGGAATTCTCTGAGGGAGGGGTGCACCATTTATGTTCGGGACTCTAGCATTAAAAATGGATAACAATGAACATAATTTATGGTTAATCGCTCATCTCAGGGGGTGTGCACTCTCTGACCCCCTCCTGGATCTGCCCCTGCCCCCCAGTGAAAAGTATGCAAGCCATATGCACTGTCAGACATTCCCATCTATCCCTGGCATCATCCATCTTTTTATGTCTTTTCCCACCAAGGTAAGTACTGATGATAAATGTGGCTCTTGTTGCGTGGCCAATAGACCTAATCTGCTGGGTGACAACGTTTTCCTGTTTCAGACCACATGTCATTCTCTAGAGTATCATTTCTTTGTCTAACGGTTGTGCATGAGGAGATATATGAATATGGATATACCTCAAACAAAGAATCATATTCTCTAGGGAATAACACGTGGTCTGAAATGGGAAAACATTGTCACGCAGCGGATTAGGTCTATTGTCTAGATTCGATATATTTTATGTAGAGGGGGAAGGGAAGGAAGGAGGCCCTGCAATGGATCCCTAGGTATTTTCATTACTCATGTTCATCAGTGAACGAAAGTTATGATTGGTGGATCAGCCATTAGTCAATACTCTTGACAAGTGAGCTTGAATTTTAAATTTCATTCTGGTGAATGATTAAAATCAAACCGCAAGGAAGAGAAGGTCTTTTGACAGAAAAAAGACTTTCTAGCAGTTTTTCCAACAGCCATTGAAAAAGCTTTATTTACTGATGTGAAAAATCAAGACAATAAAGCTGTAGTTTTAGATATTTTCCCGTTGATGAGCATCATCAAAGCTCAAAAAAGTTTAAATTTAAATAAGTGTCCTGCTTTTTTGATGTCTTTAAAACGAATTCTCCGAAGAAAGTTTAGAGGACCTCATATATTTCTCTTACAAGCCTTGAAAAATCATTAGCATTATCCTGCTTTGGTGGAGGACCAAGTCTCATGGGAATTGTAGGTGTTGACAGCATAAAAACTAGTGAATAATATTTTTTTAACTCTTAAAACCACTAAAATAATTGTTATAAGTATTATACAACTGACCTCTGACCTTGGTAGAAGTGTTAATCGCTCATCCTCATATAATAATTCAATTCTGGTAAATGCTGATTGGCTGAGGTAATATGATCTTCCATGGGGGCAGTAACAAAAAATCTAGGGGTTCACTGCAGTCCCTTCTTCTTTCCCTTTTTCCTCCCCCCCTCCCCCTCCCCCCCAACCCCATCTCTTTGGGCCAAGCTACGCGGGCTACTTTTCTCCTTCTTTGAGTTGTTGTCATTCTGCCCCAAAGACCATGATCCTTAGCGCGAAGACAATAGATTGTTTTGATGTGACGTCATTGTGTTATACGGAAGTTATAAATATATTATCGACAAATAAAAATATTATTAGTTTTAAAACTGAAAGAATATACATTTCTTGTAATTTCGAGAGAACACATAGTAGTAGTTAGATAAAATTTCTTGAAATAAAAAGGCTTCAATATTTTTAACAGCAAAATATGGTACAGTAGAAAATCCGATCCTCAGTTATCAGGCAATAGTTATCCAAACTTGGATTCATGCCGAGGATTCGTGCAAATATTCAGCACAAAAATATGTCAACAAAAGCTGCTTTAATACTGCTTGTTTTGTTTGCTTACCTGTTGATTTTTCTGGACAAGAAAATTGACTGAACAGAGTCGAAAGACAAGAAGCGCTCGAAGAAGCTCAAGACTCGTCTTCGAACGAAACGCTTCCCTCGAATTATCGAACGCAAAACTCATCTCGCTTTCTCTCCTGGCATCTTCTACTTCGTCCTTCTTGTTTATCAACGTACTAGCAGAGCCTACGGATTGATAACGGGCTGTAAGACACTTGGAGAGAGGTAAACGAAGGTTTTTTATAACACTGTGCCGAAGTACAGTGGTCGCCATGTTTGGGTTTGGAATCTGGCCAGCCTCTACCCGATGCAGTGTTGCGGTTCATTGCGCGGCAGCGCGCAAAAAGACCTGTTTTACCAGTTACGAATAAACAATAAACCAGGTTCATAACGAATTCCCGGCCCTACCCTAGAGACGGACAAGATACCAAAGATATCCAGCCCCTAGCCACTTGGGGATGAATATGGCCTCAAATCCCCTGCTAATCCCCACCTTGTCATGTCCTGGTGGGGGGGTTACAGGGCCTAATGCATGCCGGATAACAAGTACTTATGATGGTATAGTAGAGAGTACGAAGGGGTGTAGGGTCGGGTTGGTATTCGACGTTGGTGAGTTCTGTTCGGTCATGTTTATCTGCATGTCAATGCCTGCTGGGCGCGTGATGGATGGTACGTCTCATATTTATATGGTCGTAGAGTATTTCGTTTTTAATGCCAGAAAACTCCCTGATGGCAGAGACAAAACAGTGGTTTCGAGTTAATGCTGCGGTGGCTCCAAAGGGACATTCGAGATACGACGTATTTGGTGTGGTACAATTCAAATAAATACGAGATAAAACTACATATCGAGGTAGAAATTATTCGACATAGAAACATCCGTGATAGTGAAACATCCGAGAAAGAGAAATCTACGAGATACAGAATTCTACAACATACAGAATTAGTGTCGTCCGTCACGCATTCCTCCCTCCCCACTACCGTTAGTGGGGAGGGAGGAATGCGTGACGGACGACACTAAGAACGGCTGCGAGGGAGACTAGAATTCTACGAGATAGAGAAATGTACGAGATAGAGAAATATACGAGACAGGAAAAAAGAATGCCTGGGGCTGCCTAGGTTGTGAACACTAGCCTGCGTATCGGCCCAAAAGGGAGGGGTTTTGTGTCATCGTCAAGTTCAAAAGCCATGCCCTGACTCTACTATATACTTCGATACTAGACTGAGCAACCCTTACTCTTGAAAAACTGAAAACTTGAAAACCTTGCTTTTAAGTTCAGCTTAATAGTGTAATTTTTTGTCGGTGAATTGGCCAGGAAGACAAGAAGGTTCTCAAGGGAGAAAGGAAGGGCACATGCTTTACAAAAATTTACTTGCAAATTTTGCTGACTTGGTAAGTTGGTATAAGTTTGAGAGCTTTGGAACCAATTTTAATTGACAGCAATGCATTCTGGGATGGTTATCTCAACTTGCAGCTCCAGTAGCGTTGACTGGTTGTGAGTTGAGTTAATCATCACATAATGCATCATGATGTCATTTTATGGCAGATGGGTTGTAATATGGACAATGGCCACTCTGCTATACTGGAGATCTAACTGTACAATGAGATTTATTCTCTAATATTTACATATAAACATATCCCATCTTGGGATCAGCAAGTTTCACTCACAGCTGATATTCCTGTCTGATAGTTCATTATGAGGTGCTATTGATTGACACTAATATCAGATCCAAAGGAAACCAGGTATCATTGCAAGCCAGCCAAAGGTTAATACCCTTAAATCCAGCCACCATTCAAGCCTTAGATTATTATGCTGCCAAATGGTTTCAGTCTCTTAGATAATTGAGATTTGTGGTAGCTCTTATCCATTAGCTGGCTGCAATTATAAAAAGGACTTTGTTAAGGAAATTACGGTATACAGTTGCTATCCTTACCCCACCCCCTTGCACAGAACATGTCTGTAAAACAACACATAGTAAACAAGAATCACGGCATGATCAATTGAGATCACAGCTGATTCAATAAAAATGTTTGGTTGTATGCCATTTCACAGCATCGTCTTGAAACATACAACTTCTTGCACACAAATATTTAAGCCATTTTCTGGCTCTAAACTTAATATTCTCTTACAGCTGATGAAATGAACATGTTTTACTGAATTCACTGAACTGTTTGCAGTCTGAAAATAACGATCTTGTCCTCATTATTTGAACCATGCACATGACTTGTTCGGGCAACCAAAATGATCATGTGACATGCAAATCCTTGTTAATTCCATTGATCCAAGATTTGCATGTCACATCATCATTTCGGTTGCCTGAACAAGTCATGTGTGTGGTTCAAATAACGAGGATGAGTCTATCGTTATTTTCCGACTGCAAACAGTTCAGTGAATTCGGTAGTAAACACACCCTCACTTTGCATACCTGTAATTTACGCTTTCTATCTGCATGAAAATAAAATTTCTTATTACATGGCAAGAACTACTTTCAGTGAAATCTTGTACTCTGATTGGCTCTTTCATGGGCGAGATACAGCCGCAATGCCCATGGTCAATACAGAAACTCTCAGATGCTTTTGAAAATTAACTTTCAAAATCAAAAATGCCATATAATAAACAATTTATTAAATGAGCTTGCCAAAGACCGAGGTTTGATATTTTCCAGTGCAGACCTCGCGCTCAGTTAATAACCTCTTATTATTTGCTTCATTCTTTTCTTTTTTAAATCAAAACCAGGTCTCCTTTTTATCACACATTAAAATCAGACATACTGTACTTGATACATTTTAGCTTTAAATGTGTGCAACATTTTTAAATATAATTATTTACCTAATGTTGTAAATTCAAAATATATGCTTTATAATAGGTTATGCCTTTAAAGTCCAACATCTCCGTTTTTGGATTTCTTCAGCTTTTCTTCCAATTGTTCTTGCAGTGCCTTGCTAAACTGGATGGTTTGTTCTTCAAGACTGTCTATTTCCCTTTGAAGGTCTTCATTTTCTTGCACAAGCTGTGCAGTTTGAAGGGTAAGTTCAAGAAGACCTGCCTGTTTAAGAGCCGAGGCTGTTCGACAAAAGCGTTTTTGATTACTGTTTTTCCAATGGTTTGATTTTTTATGATGGTTTGAGCTCTTCTGGTGTTTCGAATGGTGATGGTGATGATGACGGTGATGGTTTGGTCTTTTCAAACTGGATGACGACGATGATGGCATAAGGTCAAGATTCTTCTGAAGGGATTTTGAGAATCCATTTTGTTGAGGGTAGGTATCCATCCAGTTTTTCTCCAGAGATTTGAGCTCATTCCTGTCATCAGTGGCATCCTTCAGGTAATCAAAATGTCCATTTGTGCCATATTTTCTTTGGTACATCACTGGTCCCTTGAAAATAAGATAATAAAATTGTGTAAGGGGTTTGGGCACTTACTTCATGTACTGGACACAGCCTACGTAATTCAATAGAAACAACAGTGGAATCCATGCTAACACAGAATACCAAGAAGGATCTGGGGTTAACTACCATAACAAAGGACCTGAGAAAACTCTATTGGCAAGCAACGCCATTAATTCCATCTAAAAAAAATCACTTCGTCCCCTAAAAAAGAGAGAAGTCCCTTGGTACCAAATTTTCCCTAGAATCCTTAATACCTTAATAGAGCAATTGCAGTAGACCATGAAATAAGATCAAATTATTTGCAAGGTGACAAATAGCAGCTATTTAGTAACTAATAGTTACTATCACTCATCCAGAATATTAAGTGCACAAAGAAAGGATAAAAGGTCTCAATATTGTGTATTTGTCTTGGTGTAATGCATGTTCTGGTTGAGTGTGAGTGACTATATAATAGTCAGCAGATTTAAGGATATTCATGGTTTTATTGCAAGTACTGTACCTTAATCTAAATACCGGTAACACTATTTACTCCTACCTGTCGCATATCTCCAAATTTGTCATCCATCTTTATAAAGATCTCACTTTTTTGATTCCTCCAACAACTGGTGAATTTAACAAAAAACTTCATAAATTTAAAATTGAACAGATCTAATTTTTATAAACAATAAGATTTTGGTGGCGGCAGTGTATTCAATTAAAGTTAAAAAATCCAATTCAAGCTTATTTGTTGTTTCATTATGGCAAAAGAAATTTAGCAACCAACAGCCAAATTCAAAATATCAATCAAATAAATATGTTTCATGTGGAAATGGCATTTTCAGCTTTAGTCCAGTGATAGATATTTTCAGAAAATTTTGTCAAAAAGTTTTGCAATTCTTGTATTTCTGAAGTGAAATCAGAGATAGGCTAAAGAAGGATTGAAACATTTTTTGACCATTACAGTTGTTTCCAATAAGGATTGATGATGCGAGATACCAGTTTTCTTGTTTTTTGACTTGAAATTACTCGGGGAAAAATTTTTTTATGCAAGAATGTGCAGAAAATTTTGCAAATTAAGAAAATGTCTTGACGTGAAAATTAATTCATAACGTTAATCCTAGTCCTGGTAAATTAAATCCTACGATCATATTCAAACCTCAATACACATCTTAACAGTTGACATGCTGCATCTTTCTAGACTTCTTCACCTTTTGTCTTTTAGTTAAATCTTTCATTAGTAATGTGAATGCTTTCTAATTTGAATATAAGATTCCGACCATTGATTAAATCCAGACCTCGATTATCATGACTTTTTAAATAATTAGTCTTTTTCCTTTGGTCTAGATGTTTTTTATGAACATAAAGGGTTCAGGTTTTTACCATAATGTTCAAAACATCTAAAATACTATTTTAGGGACTGGTCATAAAGTACAGGGGGGGGGTGGGCTGGAAATATTAAATAAATGCATGACTATTTTCCACTAGCCCACCCTCATATTCTTGCACATAATCACATGACCCCCACCCAAATTTTCAAGGAAAAAAGTAGCCCACCCCGTAAGTGGTGCATGATATTTTCTAGCCCACCCCTTTTGGGGTGCATGGAAAATCCTGGCCCACCCCCATATATATATTATACTTTATGACCAGTCCCTTAAATAGTATATCATTTTAAGTAAGTACACCTTATAAACAGATTTATAAAATATTTAAGATACTAAGCGCCCTCTGATTGGCTGGCGGTCGTGTTTATATCAGAGGACAGAGACACGCTCAGTATTTTATTGTACAAAAGTTCAAAAAATATTTTATAAGAGGCATATAAAACGTCCGCTTGTGTCTATATACTGTGATATAAACACTCTGGGAGCTGTAGAGCACTCGAGAAGTCAAAGAAACACTCGGCTATGCCTCGTGTTTCTCTACGACTTCTCTCTTGCTCTATAGCTCCCAAGGTGTTTATATCACAGAATATAGACACATGCTGACGTTTTATATCCCTTAAAAATATTACATAAATATTTTATATAATGCAAGACTACTATGAAAAGTTAAACAGACTCTTAAAGTACATATTCTTTTCACTAGTGTTTTGCAAATTTGGGAGCTTTTGCACCCTGCCCATCTTTTTTAGCATTTTATACCCAACCAATAACAATTTTTTTTACTGTCAATAGAAAAATAAGTAAAGTGTGTGTATATGTGAACTAAAGTCTTACAAATTCCCCTTCTTCATTTGCCTTCAATTTTTCAATTTTAGTAAATCTTCCCTTTCTGTTATTTTTTCACTCCCATTTTACAATCACAAAGGGCAAAACAAAAAGTTACGTACCTTTGGAACTGAGAACTTACACTCAAACAACAATACCTTCAGGAAGCTAGACAAAAACAGAAGGAGAAAATGCCAACATTTCTGAAAGTCTAATGGTAATTTCCACATAAACGATATGTACAAAATTACGTAATATTGTTTTTCACAGCAAATACGAAAAGAAATATCAAAATTCAGCGAAAATTAAAATAAAAAATGAAACCACAAGGCAAAATAGCAGAACACAAAACATGTATCTAGTCTTTTAGATCTTTGATATTAGTTTTGAAGGTGGTCAAGCTCTGATAAAAGTGTAAAGTTAAGTTAAAGTTTTATACACGAATGCAACACAAATTACTGTAAAACACCATTTCTCAATAACTTAAAAGGCCACACTACCTCAACCGATAAAAAATATTGTTCAATAATCTGTAAATAGGACACAAAGAACGGTTAGATGACACAACTTAAGCAACATTTAGGCTGTGCAAGGCCTTGTTGTTTTCGATCTTCTTCCTTTGGTTAGGGAATGATATCTGGGCGAAACTTTGCCAAACGACTCCTAAAATTGCCCAATCTTACCTTGGCTCAGTAGAGCTAGCCTTATTAGACTAAAGCTTGGAGATCGTAGCTGTAGATTCAATTCTTTGAGGGCAATAAAATGTTGGAAAGCGTTTTGAGTACGACGAGGAAGATCGTTTGGGCTTTGGCACGTGAGCGGAGAAGACAACCCGTCGCATAGCTAATGTCGGCACGTGAGTATTTTCAGCCCAAACACGTGCAACTAACGACCGCTCACGTGAGCGAAAAAAATCCCTAAAAATCTAAACTTTTATTCCTCTCTACTTCACAGATGATATTATTAAATTAAATTTAAAAATATTTTTAGAAAATATTTAGCATTTCAAGAAATATTTGATAAAAACTGGGATCACGTGACAACTTCTGCTTTAGTCGAATGGTTTTGAAGTCGCAGAATATGATCTATCTATTATAATATTATATGGAAATACAAACTGAATTAAAAATACGATGAATTTTGTGATTTATAGCTTACCTTCAAGGAGATTTCATCTTCGTTTCAAACATGAATTTTGAATCCATTTTGTAGCTTACACACGTGATCTGACGAAGATGATTCGAGCCGCTTGGTTTGGCCTTTCATTGACCTTATAAATAACACTACAGGATCAAATATTCGTATCCATTTGTCTTCTTAAGAAAATCAAAGCCTTTATGTATATACTTTTTGAAAAACAAATTTAATATTTTATACTAGCGCAGAGCGCCACAAGTATATGATATTACGTAATCACGGTGAATGAAAAAACAACACAAGTTGCAGGCAGCAGTCGTGGTTTCTCGACAACACGTGAGGACTAATTTCCGTACACGTGAGCATAACCGTGCATCTATTGAAAGTGGCCATGCCAAACAACCATTGTTCGCTCAGTTCGTACGTCATTAAAGGCGCAAAATTTCAAATTTCTTCATTTTAATTTTTAAGGACGAACCATTAGAAAAGTGATGGGGGGGGGGGGGGTAGTCTCCTTCGCAGCCGTCATTAGTTTCGGTCCCAGATTCTACCGGGCCCTCTCACTATTAGTGGGACCGAAACTACGGGGAGACTAGGGGGAGAGGGAAGAAATTTTTTCTCAATGAAATACTAATTTAACAAATTTTAAAAAATTTAGTAAGTTATTTAGGTGACGTCATCTAAATTAGTAAAAGCGCGCCAAATAACTTTCATGCTAATCCGGGGATTTACTTTACTATGCTAGCCCAAACGTGACAAAACTTCAAGTTGCACTATTTCGTGATCAAGTTGTACGGTTATACATCAAGTCGTGCGTTTTATACATCAAGTCTTTTGTGATGACATCAAGATGTTCGTGTTCTTTGTCTAGTCATTTGTT
>WUCR03275469.1:0-14010 GCA_009858155.3 Phymanthus crucifer
TTCCCATGTGCTTTGCGGGACTCGATGTCGCTTCTTTGAACGACGCCATTACAACGCTCACTGCCATCACCCAAACTGACCTAAACTAAAATCAACAGTGGTTCCTTCATCTAAAAAGGTAGGTTAAGGCTATACGGATCCTAGAATATTTCATAAAAGTTGAGGAACTTTGTTTGAACTCCTCCAGCTGTACTTCCAGTGTTTTAAATGACGTTTAAAATGGCCAATTTTTCAAAAACTCGCACACCAACTAAGCTTAAGTGTTGAAGCTCGTACACCTTGAGCTTTTCAATGAAAAAGTTTAAGCCTTTTTCTCCTTTAAAAAATGCACATTTTAGAAGGATATTTTTCTTGGCTGATAAACTTATAGATTTTCATGATTTTAGATTGTTTCGTTGAATTTGCTGTTAAAGATTCAGTCAATTTATGGAAAATGCGTTTGGGTGGATTTGCTTGGAGTAGTCGCACCGTGAGCTTTTTTTAATTTTACCACAAGTATATGTATTACCAAATTAAACTATTAAGCTTACAATACGCTGAACAGTATCGTAGAAACAGGCTCGATAATCCAGTATAAGTTGCCCTAAACCCATTAAACAGTTAGAGGAATTCCCTTGGATACCATTATTATCTTAGACAAATATAGTCAACAAGTGTTTCATGGAATCATCATCATCATCGTCAAAATGATAATGAAAACAACAATGATGCTGCTGCTGCTGCTGCTGATGATGATAATGGGTGTTATTGGCATTAGAAAAAGTGATTTTTTTTCTATTCTGTCAGATAGCATTTGCCAAAAATGGAATTCGTGTTGAAAAGACTTCCCAACTACGGCGTTATCCGAGTTCGACCATTCAAAACAGGGACAACTCAAGCCACTGGTGCTAAACCCGCTTGGACTCCAAGGTTTCAAAATTTCTTTCGCCAAAAGTGGAGCTTACGGCAGTGGGCAATCATTGGTTTTGTAGCATTATGTTTTCTTATAATAGTTTTAAGCTTGTCAATTGGAATTCCTTTGAGTTTAACAAGCAGTGAATTAACTGTTGGAAAAAGTGTAGGAACAAACGGTACAACAAACGGTACAACAAACGGTACAACAAACGGTACAACAAATGGAACAGCAAATGGAACAGCAAATGGTACAACGAACGGAACAGCAAATGGAACAGCAAATGGAACAGCAAATGGTACAACAAACGGAACAGCAAATGGAACAGCAAATGGAACAACAAATGGTACAGCAATTGGAGCAACAAATGGAACGGCAAATGGTACAACAAATGGTACAGCAATTGGAGCAACAAATGGTACAGATGGTGAGTAGTCATCGTTTTGCCTTTCTTGTTTGTTTTTATGTGTAAATTAATATGTACATTCAGATATTTTACTGGAAACTTTTCCAACCCGTCAGGTACACTAGGGTAATTTGATACCGTATACCCAAATGGTGTTTGGTGATAGCGAGCCGAAGAAGCCTGAAAATAACGCTCCCAGATTCTCTACATAGATCTTGTTATCAAAAATCTGAAACGAAAAAGGGGGTCACCATTCTCGTTTTTTATATATATTTTGCAAAATAGATGACATACACTTAGAACGGCAAAAATCGAAAATTGATTGTGAAATACGGTCCAAAGATATGCCAACGTCAAGTATCTCAATGTACTCTGTTTCAAGGTCTTCTTAACGATAAACCCAATGACTTGCTTTTGTTATCACCAGTTTTTCTCTCCTGCGATGAACTTTATGGCGCTAACCTCACGAACATTACTGGTATCCATAAGATGCTTGCTCCAGATAATAAAACAACCGACGTCTACTGTGACGATAAGAACGGAGAAGGTACAGCGAACTTTTCTTCATGTTCATTTTTCAGATGAAAAAGAAAGTTACTTTTTGTTAATCCTTATGATTCAGGCTGGACAATGGTTTTCAAGTCCGTCAGTGGTGTAGCACTACAGCAAGGTCCTTCAGAATTATGGCTGTCCAACTCTATTCTTGAATCCAATTCGTCAGCTTTGCCCATAAACAGCTCGTCCAGACAGCATTACAAGAGCAGAATCATAGAACATTGGCAAGCATTCAATCCGGCACAGGTACTGTACTATTTGTATATGAGAATTTTTCACGTAAAAGGGGCTTTCGAGAAATAAGGACGTGGTGATTATGAAGTAGAAACGAATTATTATGTTGGAGTTTATCTTCGACGAAGGGTCTCAGGTGGGAAACGCCTTTTTAAGTGACTTTAATCAACTGTCGAGAAAGGGCAGGAGTAAGCGTTACATTACCAAGGTAAATAAACATTTTCCATAATTTTCATAGGTTCGACTGTCGTTGTACACGAACAAGATAGAGGTTCTTTATTTGGTATTCAACGCCACAAATTCTACCAAGGTCACCTGGTTTTCAGCTGATCGTCTTTTAACAAGTCCCTGGCCAGACATAGGTATCCAGCCCATCAACCACTTCTCTTTAGCTGGTGTAACCGAAGGGCAAATTACCGTAAAGCGTTCATTTTACATAAACAGTGAACATGGTGGTTGTGGGAACGACAAAGGCTGGCTTGTACTTATAGAACTACCCCAAGGGGCCTGCGCCTGGGAGAGCCACCCCAAGCCTTTGTTTTCAATACTGTACTCTTCAACAAGTAGCCGCGTGGTTTGGCAAAGCTCAAGTAAGTGGTTTTCTTCGTGTCGTTTTAAAAAGAGACTTATCCTCCAAAAGGGGCGGAATCAAGAGCGGATTTAGTGGGGGGCGGGGGGGTCGCGGTCCCCCTTTTGCCCACATGAATAGAAGGTTTTGACTTGGCAAAATTTCTCCGCCCCCCCTTCCTTTCCAGAAGGTTTTGGCCATACAATATTCTTCCGTCCCCACTTTCTTCAATTCCTGGATCCGCCCCTGGGAATGAAAATTAGGAAATCATAGTATGCAAACGGTTAACACGGAGGTTGATAACGGAAAAGCCTTAGTGTAATTTCAGCCCTTTCCCCCTCCCCCTGGCATAAAGCCACGGCTACACGAGCAACAATTACTGGCGACAAGGCCATGAACTTAATTATTTTCACTGTGACTTCGTCGTCCATCTTGTCCGCCATCTTGAAAAAGACCAGAGCCTCGATTTCGTTCTCGCATCTTATTGGTCAAATGGATTTTAGTCGCGTCGCGAGTGCAAGATAAAGCCGCAGCTACACTAGCGATTTTTTGCTTGCGTAGCCGACGCGATTTTCCAAAGATCACCAGCGCGCGATGGAATCGCACGTGTAGCCGGCCCGACACAGGCGACGCAACAGCCAAAAAACTCGCAGAAAAAAGTTGCGAGAAATCCAATGAGTTGAATTTGTCGCAACAAGTTCGTGGACGCCGTCACTCGTGTAGCCACTCTGCAACTTTTATCTTGCACTCGCGACGCGACTAAATCCATTTGACCAATAAGATGCGAGAAGGAAACCGAGGCTCTGGTCTTTTCCAAGATGGCGGACTAGAAGGACGACAAAGTCACAGTGAAATTAATTAAGTTCATGGCCTTGTCGCCAGTATTTGTTGCTCGTGTAGCCACCTCGCGCGCTGGTGATCTTTGGAAAATCGCGTCGCCTGCGCAAGCAAAAAATCGCTCGTGTAGCCGCGGCTTAAAGAAAGATTGCATGGCAAGCTACTGATCTTTGATTCATCGATGAACTTCATATCCCTTCCACAGCTGATGTGGCTATAGCTGATATGATGGTTATATACCTACGATGATCAAGTGATGATGGCAATGTAGCTGCTTCCAAAAATGTTGTTAAAGTTTGGGTTGATGCAAGGCCAGATAAATAAATTGGAGCTCTTAACCTTGGAAATACTATATACATATTTCTTCTGTATGGGGTCGTCAACACCCCATGCTTCAATATTTTTGCAACCTTTTATCTCGTGGAAACTCTTTGATGCGCAGAGCGGAGTGATGCCTGAATGAACAAATTATCTCTCTGGTGAGATTGAATATGAGAACAAACATCCCTATGTAGGTTTAGCACAGTGATCTGTTGTTTAGAAACAAAACTTATAAATGTTACGGATGTGTATTATCCATCAACAGTATTTCAGTTTTACCCAATCCTTTTAGCTTATAGTTCTAATGAATATCAGCCTATTATATTAAGGTACTGAATGATGAGCTACTACTTTTGTTAAATAAAGTTTACATAAAAATTCCCAAAATACTGAAATTATTGAAACGCTGACCCATCCTTGAAGTCAGACATTTCAACGGCTTATTGCGTGAAATTGTTTTTTGGCTGCCGCAATCAGTCGTATGTAAAAGAGCCTACAAACCACTTTCAGTGTTTTGCTGACGCTGACTTGTGGGGCAAGCACTGATGTGGATGATATATGAGATTGCATTTTGTATGGTTCAAATGCTCTAGTGGTTGATAACGCTCCTAACTCCCTCCACTAACTATGATGAAAATGAATATTAATCCCACTCAAATGTAATCCGATCTTCGTTACTGGAACAGGCAATCTTCGCATGCAAAACCTGCGTACACCTGTTGTGTATTGACTTTTTTAAATCATATTCGAGTTAGAAATATATTGAATTTTCCTAATAAAGTCCACTCCGTTTGAACTGGCGTCAAGCTATCTTTGCACCTAACTCATTGAAAACAATCGATAATGCGGTGGCCCAGGGGTTATGCTGGACGCGTGATTACGGCTAAAATGAGTGCGCGAATCGTGAAAATTGCAGAATATAACATTTTTGAAACATGACACTCGTGAATTTGAATTAGCACTGTACGTGATGCGTAAACATCAGTAATACCAATGCGTGAAACGTGATTGCGACCCCCTCCCCCCTGGGCCATCCGGAGAGGAGTGAAGCCTACCCCAGAATGCATTATGTTTGGAATTATTTGGCGTTCCTTGGGAAAAAATAGGTAAAATTTAAGAGAAGTAATACAATAGTCGAGAGATGAGAAACCTCATATGCATACGAAGAAGTGAACCTTTATATTCAGCCCGGACAACGTTTATTAAGAAAGTTGAAGTGACGTTAATAATTAATGAAGTATTAATCATAAAAAACAGGTTCGTGTAGAATGAATTTTGTTCAAGATGTGTCCTAACATGGCGCATTTAAGCATTGCTATCATTGCATTCTTTTTGCTTCACCTTGTCATAAGTGAAGAAGCTTTTCGTCCAAGCACTAATTCTGGTGTTTTCTCGTTTGGGAACTTCTTTCCTCATCAAAACTACAAGCTTTTTGCGGTGAAATTGAAAGAAGAAAGACTTAAGTCTCCTGATGTTTGCCTGATTCGATGTGTCCTAACGCACGGATGTTTATCTGTCAATGTGAACACAACTGCTGATGATCAAAGCCTGTATGTGTGCGAGCTCTTGGCTGATGACAAATACAAAAACCAGTCAGCTTTTAGCCCAAGCAAAGGGATTGTTCACTACAGCATTGCGGTAAGTCTTTGTGCATCACAGTTTCCAAACTCGAGGTCGACAGGAGAAATAGTAAAATACCTATTTGACTAATTTTCAACGTAACAAACGTGGACCATCCAAAATAGAAATTGAGATGGCAAAAAAAAGGTCAACGATTGAGGGAAGGGTTAAAGTTAGTGACGCGAACATGGAAAGCCATTCTAAATAATTAAAGAATCCAAAATGACTGCCACCATCCCTTAAATTGTATAAAGTTTGTGCTAAAAATTAAGCGAAAAATTAACATTAGGAATGTTATTTAATAATGTTTATTAGGTAAAAGTCTCGGTGAATTTACTCTAAAGGTGGTAATTAAAAATTTTAAAAGGGAAATTTATAAAACAAAATTAATTAATTTTGCGAAATGATCCAAGTAGTTTCTTGTTTTGAAGATAACCGACACTCCTTGACACCAAAACAGCTATTTTTTCAAAAAATTTAAAAAGGAAAAGAAAAACGAAACAAAAACAGCAAAAAAAATTGATTTATTCTTTTTATGCCGAGCTCCGTTACAGAGTTGTTACGATGTGTTTTCGATTTGATCACACATCTAAACTTTATCTTAGTTCTTATTTTCCACTCCGAGTCGAATCTTGGTTGAGGATATATTGGGCGCCTCCCATTCCACGAAAAATTCCGGAAATTCCGGTTCAAAATCCAATGGAACACGCACCAAAAAACCCAGAAATTTAGGAATACATCTCGAGGTAATTCTCTCTCCTGGAAATACCGAGAAAAGTGCGTTTCATTTGGCATCGAACAGGTTCGTTCCAGTGTCTTTCTCATTGTGCATGCTCGCAGCACAAGATGGCGTCCAACTTATGTTTATCAATGCAGTTTGCTTGAAGTTTGTAACCGTTCCATTTGACCAACGAAAATTTCAGAAATTCAGTCCGGAATTTTTCATCGAATGGAACGCGCCCATTGTACAATCAGTTATCAAGAACTGTCAACATTATGCTGTTCCGATGCTAGGAGACGGCCATCTCATAGGTTTTGATAACTGACATCATTTGGTACTAGCATAGCGCGTGGTTGCTATCGTTGCCAAATATTTTGTAGGGATGGTGGGGCAACAAATGTATGTTGAATGGCTTTGTCCATTCTCTGTGGGGTATTCCTTCTTGGGAGAGATGTATAGAAACAACTAGATGCGGTGGAATAACGAGAATAACCCGTCATCTATTATTTAAGGTTTTTGACACTATTCCATTACTTTGTGTCTTGCGAAATGCAGCAACTAGGAGATCGATCGTTAATTACATCGCAGGGTAGGCGGTGGAAATAGAGGGGTACGTTTTTAAAAATCGGCGAAAATGAGGGGTACATTTTTAAATGGGCAAAATTCGTTGGGGGTACATTTTTAGTTTTTAGAATTTTCTTAAACGTCGACTATTTCAAACAAGAGCTTGCCCAATCATCAATCCTGCTCGTTACTATTTCACACAAAATTGTTCCTTTTAGCTTTGAAAGAGGTGAATACGTTTTCTATGAATTTAGTACAAATTTTATTTACGTTTTTTTGGAATGAAACCACCCCCCCTCCCCCCCCCGGGACGTAATTAACGATCGGTCCCTAGATTGCAGACAGTGAAAAAAAATCCCATCAATTTGTTTTAATAGTTTTCAACTTTTAGAGTCCATGTGAGAAGAATCCATGCAAGCATCGAGGAAAGTGTCTTCCATTCTATACAAACCACACCTACAAATGTGAATGTGTTGCAGGTGTACTGGGAAAACACTGCCAAACAGCAGGTAACTATAGCAACAGCACAGAAAAGATGAATATAACATAAGCATGTTAGTTTCCAATCTCGTTCCCAGAGCCTGCGTTACTCCTGGTCAGTACCGAGAAACAAGAGACTCTGGGGTAACGGCATTTTTTGAGTCCATTGATTGATTACAACAAAACAATGAACAAACCGGAAATGAGCCTAAAGAAATGCTCTTATTGGACAAATTTTGTTGTCATAGCGACTCCATACCTAAGGTCATGCGCAGTACAAGAACCGGAAGTCTAAACTCAGATCAAAAAAATCCGTTTCCCCAGAGTCTCTCGTTCCTTGGCGCAGACCAAAAGGATCGCAGGCTCTGGGTACGAGATTTTCATTTGTCACCGTCAGATTTTCGCAGCTGCGCACAACGATATGCCGCTGGCTACACGAACAGCGGTATCTATGAGATCCTTACTCCAGACAATCACAAGATTGACGTATACTGTGACCATGGCAACGGAGAAGGTAAAGAATTTAAGTTTTCAGACAAGAAAGACAGATATTGCTGATCTTTTTCCCATGCTCTGCGTGATTCAGGATGGACGATGGTTTTCAAGTCTGTCAATGGTGCACCACTTCAACAAGAAGACCCTTCAGAATTATGGCTGTCCAACTCTATTCTTGAATCCAGTTCGTCAGCTTTGCCCATAAACAGCTCGTCCAGACAGCATTACAAGAGCAGAATCATAGAACACTGGCAAGCATTCAATCCGACACAGGTACTGCACTATTTGTATATTATTTGTGTGATCAACTGTCGAGAAAGGACAGGAGTAAGCGTTACATTACCAGGGTAAATAAATATTTTCCATAATTTTCATAGGTTCGACTGTCATTGTACACGAACAAGACAGAGGTTGTTCGTTTGGTCTTCAACGCCACAGGTTCTAACAAGACCACCTGGTTTTCTCATGCTCGACTTCTAACGAGTCCCTGGACGGACATCCATTCCCAACCTGTCAACTACTTCTCTATCGCTGGTCATACTGATAGTTATAAGAGGCGAACCTTCTTCATCAACAGTGAATATGGTGGTTGTCCAAATGACCATGGATGGATGATACTTAACAAACTGACTTCAACGTCCTGCGATTGGGAAAACAATATAAGCCCTACATTCTCGATCCTGTACTCTCCCATCAGCACCCGTGTGCATTGGACGACCACGCCAGGTTGGTCTGAGATTGTAGCTATGCGCCGATAGGCTTGGCTAGAATGATGATAGTAGTGAAAGAGCTGTTATTACTGCTGTATGCAAATGAGATAACAAGCATTGTTTCGACTCGATAGCCTCGCTTGGATGATTCCAAAACAAAAGGAATATCGTATTGCGGGCTCATGAGAAGTATATGATGGTCAAAGGCGGAAAAATGATAAACCAATGTGACATGAAATTACTTAAAATATCTTTACATCGTTTCTTTTTTGTGTACAGGTGCTGTGCGTGTGGCAGACACGATGGTGATATACATGCGATGATCACGTGACGACAGCCACGATTACCACGTGATCGGATAGCTTGTCACGTGCTTTTGAGCTAAACGACCATACAACACACACACACTTCAAATGACCAGACATGCATCTAAATATCTATAAGATCGACCTCCTAGGAACACGGCAAAATTTAAAGACATCAAAAATATGATTACTTGAACAATTAATTTTGGCTCAAGAAATGAGCAGTAAAAAACCCATGCAATTAAGACTGCTGTCCGCTTGACTAGTCAGAATCTCCTCTTGGACCCATAGTCCTTTGCGATACGAATCATTACCAGTTTCCAGCGACTCAGCTGGACTCATGCTTGTTGGCTCAGATATGATCCAAACTCAAAAGTCACTTCACTTTGTTAGTTATCTTTTGTTTGTTTTGGTCAGCTGTGTATAAATTATGACGCACAGGGGTAGGTTGCGAAGTGTTTCACAAGTCAATTATTGGCGCACAGGGGTTGGTTGTGGAATGTTGCGCCAGTCGAATTTTGACGCGCGAGGGTAGGGTAAGGCGAAATTAAACTGCATCCGGTTACTAAAAATAGCCCGAATGTGAATTCACATGGCGCGCGCGGTAATACGAAGTTTCCCTCTCTTATTTATGCTCTCTTGATAGTACCCATTCTCTCGCTCGGGTATTTGACTTCGAATTGTTTCAAGCAGTCGAGGGGCATACAGCAGACAACACGCATGCGCTATTCACAGGCCATTTCTTCCCGAAATCGATTGATCGTTCCAGTCCTCCAGCGGTCGGGATGGAATACCTGTCTTTACAAGCGAACTGGTTACCAGTCCTCTTGGCAGGAGGATCTGTGCTGGGAGGGACAGTGGGGTCTTCTCGTGGACTTGGCTCTACCGCTTGACTGGAGGTTTCTGGCGCCAAGGCTGGTAATTATTTCGAGTTTAAGAGCGTTGAGGTGAAGATCTGTTGCAGTACGAGGGGTAGTTGCTTGGTATCCATGCAGACAAAGGCGTGGCCAGAAGGCAAGGCTCTCACTAACCTACAACATAAAATAACTGTTAGAAATCTCGCGCTCTGATTGGTCATTACTTGTAGCCCGCATGTAAAATATGAGAAGAAAGCCAATCAGCGCGTGCTTTATAAGTGACCACACAGAGCATGCGCGCGCATTTTCTACTTCTTCGACGAGAAAATGCAAGCCGTCTAGATATTAGGGAGAGGGGAAAATACAAGGACGATAATCGATGGAAGAAAGTGCTATACTGTACCCAATTATATTGTATACGAAAAGCAAGGAGCCCTAAGTGGGAGGTCTATCTACAAACAACCATGAAAGTCGACAGCCATACCTTTCCGCTTGGTTCCCAAGCGAGCCAATGAAAATAGCGAAGGCGTTGACACTGGGATCCTTGGTCAAAACCTTGCCGAAGTCCTTAGCAGATATTCCATATCGTTCGAGATTCGCATCGCTCAGCACCACCACGAAGTGTTCATCCGCATCAAAGGCTGCTACACCCTTGATAGCATACGACGTCGCTTCCAGAGTGTAATCACCGCTCATGCAGTACTGCGCATGCGCGTGGATTTGCTTCATGACGTCGAGTCGCTCGCGGTTGTTCTTGGGAAGGGTGTTGTCATTCACGAAGATGATTTCTGGGGACTCCCCTGAATGACCATAGATGTCGTACTACAAGAAAAACCAAAAACATGTTACGGAAGAAGGATTTTTTTAAAACGGGAGCGGGGAACAAGCTAGTACACAGGGAACCCATAAAATGTTGGAAGATGGTAAAAATGGCATCTCATATTGACTTGAATTACATTTGCGTAACAAGGATGTGACAAACAAACCTTGATTTTGTCATCGTACTGGTACAAGGCCTCCATGACGAGACACGCTGCTTCCATCATTCGCTCCAGTCGACCATCAAGACCGTTAAACCTGTACATACTACCGCTGACATCTACCACGAATCGCAGGCGCTTTGGAAGACGCTGAGGTGTGCCAAGCTGAAAGACAGACAGACACAAATACAAAAGGCGGTAAAAAGTTACTATAAATTTCAGATATTTCCCAATAGCATTTATCTTACTATAATACCGAAAGAACGCCTTCGTTCCCTTGTGGTCTGCGGTGCTGCAGACAAAAGCCTCAGCAACTGCAGACCGCAAACCAACGCAGGCTTCAGTCATAGTGGCGCATCGTACCAACCCACCTCTGGATCTTCCTCGCCCCTTTTCTTATAAATGGAACGTTCTCCGGTAAGGCCCTCTATCAGCTTGGTGTCGTCGAGCTCTCCAGAGGTCTGGTGACGAAGCCAGACCCGTTCACGGCTCTTGGCCTGAAGGCCATCCAAAATGACGCGCAGAGACTGGACCTGACGCCGAACACGTGACGAGAAGGCCTCGTACATTTCTGCGTCATATTCACTCATTTTAATTTCCCGGAGCCTGCGTAAGAGAAAAGATATCGTTGACGTTACAAACATACTCTGGTGGTCCAAGGAATAAAATATGCGATTTATTCGACCTGGCGGCTGCTATTCATACACCATAGGCTGTAATGTATTGGCAAATTAGACAAAGTAAGTTAAGCATGGCTTCTGATCACAGGTAGCTAAGTACGAGGGGATACTCCACCACGATACTCGCTTAATATTGCTCCAAATGACCTAAACTTCTCAGAGACTCAAAGAAAAACACGAGTCACAAGCAGGGACAATTATTTGTATGAATTATCGAATTTTAACTTTTTTTCCAAAAATCGCCATACATTGCCTTCAAGTTGTAAGTCAGATAGGATACCACAGAAACCTAGCTTGGGGTACCTGTGCTTCTAATGCTGAAATAGTTGACAGCATACCTTTCTTTGAAAGCTCTCCTAGCCATCTCTCGTGCTGCTCTCTTGACGTCATCAGGGACGTCATCTTTCTCTTGGTCTGACAACTGATGTACGTCATGTCCTGCATCCAGCCTGTAGGGACCTCCTTTCCCGCCAAGACCTGCCGTGTCACGCCCACCGGTCCCTCCAGCCCACGTGTTACCTCCGACGTGAGGAGCTCCTGATGGATCCGTCTGCAAGGCAAAACAACAGCAATACTGACTGACTTACAATATTGTACTCTTCCTTCCTTCCTCGCTCATTCACTAACTCGCTCATTCACTAACTCGCTACTCAAACTGTATGCACATGGATTTATCCGGGTTTTTTTTTCATTCTTTATTCTTTCACCCCACTTCTGTCATGGTTCAATATGGCACCGCGCAAACACCTTATCGGTCATTCTATTGTACTGGTCAGCGGAGTCTCATCGAAAAGTATAATTTTGCAAGCATTTATTCATTTTTTATACCCAAAAATACGTTCAACACGACTCCTACCTACCTTGCCGTGTTTTGGAGCATTGACGTCAAGACCGCTATCCCGCGAATAATTGACCTACAATATGAACAGAACCTCTTAGGAATCATGGGTAGATACCACTCATATGCACTGTTGCCGCCAAAAGTGGTCATGCAGAGTCACCTACACATCTGCTGCTGCACGAAGAAAGTGCCATACCTGCAGTTTTTCTTGTGAATCCATCCCTATCAACTTCCTCCATTCGCCAAACGAATTCTCCAGATTCCTAAACCCAGTCTCCCACATCCGTACTTGACCGACAGCATCAATAGTTACCAGTCCATCATCCGAGATGGGTGCCATGGCAACGGGGTCGTCTGCCCAGCGGGCGTACAGTGGAAGAACAGAACTCCCGGGTAACGGGATATACCGTACAGTTCTCCTGCTTAAGTCTACCACTTCAAGGTATCCTGTGGTTTGAATGGGGGATCTTCTCGGGATGTCCCTGGACTGTGTTTCCTCAGGGATTCGAGCCTCTTCTGGTACCGATGTCTTTGGTACTACACGAATGACCTGACCGGTGTCTGGAAAGCTAACGGGGGCGACAGAATTGAACGATAATGTGTCTGTTTGATAGGACTTCCTGGAATTATTTTCTGAAATGGTTAAGGTAGGAAAACAAGAAGTTAGTGCTAACTAGAGGAGTGAACAGATTTTGAAGAGCGAAGGGCTCGAGTACCTGAGAACGTCATTAAAGTTCAGCACTTGTTTCCAACAATTTTTATCTAAATTACCAAAATTTTATCATTTTACATGTTTTCTGTTAACCATTCCCAAACTGACCTCAAACCTGCGTCGCAGTGCACTGTAGGATTATCTGAGGGGCAAACTTCCAAGATAACATCCGTCTTTGTCCCCCATTATAGTCCCACAATGCACCAGAATACAAACTCGACTCAGTTTCTATACAGTGTAACAGAGTTGTGTATTTCACTTTACCTGACTTCGCAACAATGGGTGTCTCTCTTTGGAAGGCATAAAGGCTGACCGGCGACTTGATGACAAGCTGATCAGGTTGAGCCACAGCAACAGTAGCGTAACTCGACTTATCCGTAAGTAATCGATTACTCCTCGACCTCTTGTCGTCCCCCAATGCCGAACATAAGACATTAGAGGGAAGCCCACGAGTAGATATCGATTGCCATTCATTTGATTCGTCGAAGTCATTGATGGTATCACTTGTGACCGGGTAAAGCACACAAGGGACTGGGGCTTCCGGGTAAGGCTTGGAAAGCAAGTACTTCCTGTCCGTACCAGTCTCCCCGAGAAGCCATAGGTCACGTGAAAACGGATGAAACTGTCCAATCACAAACGGGAACGTCATATGTTGAGTAACGCTATCAGCTACATCCACAATGTCCATCTTATTGGTTCCTTCTTGGTATATTGCGACCCAGTTTTCGTGTGAAAAATCTGAGCACATTTTGAACTTATTTTTTTGCTGCACTGAAAAATGTCGAGTCAACTTTCGTTTAGTGTTTTGCGCGAGAGACTGAAAGCTTAAAAATCGGACGGAGCTTTTCTTGGGGTCAATCTGCATTAACATGTTCGATTCCTGGTCAAGGAGTAAAACTTGTCCAGTTAGTTGTTGACCAAGGGACGCGAGCTGGACTTGTGGAAGAACAGACAAAAATAGCCGAGGAAAGAGCTCGTACAGATCAGTCATCAGGACGGAGTGTTCACTGGTTTGACAAGAGAAGAGAGTAACCGGGTTAAGAGCTAAAGCATGAAGCCAGTCTCCTCGAATATCACCTGACATAACAAACAAGAAGAATTTGACAAATCTTCACTTGTAGGAATATCTTCTTTTCTGGACAAAGGATAGCGATGTAAGAGGGTCCTGAAGGGGGGGTCCTAATCCCATTTCCCAGACAAGCATTTTTTCAAAATCCCAGTTCAAATCTCAC
>WUCR03276563.1:0-25022 GCA_009858155.3 Phymanthus crucifer
AGTGCATGAAATCCCATTTCCCAGCCCCTGAAGAAGGCCAATTCCAGCTCCCATTTTACCCCTTCAGGACCCTCTTGGTCGATTGTCTTGCTAACAAACCTTGTGTTTAGTGTGTTGAGTCCAATATTGCTTTCCTTTTGTCTTCTCCAGCTCTCTGTGTCATATTGTCGGTACTGGGAATCCTACTGATTGGCCTTGCTACTTTAGCCTTCCAGCTTTTTTATCCAGGTTCTGCTTTGAGGGTTTATATCTGTAAGATTGGGAGCATCAAAGGCCATTATTCAACGTTCAAATACTTTCCTAGTCAAAATGCGAGGGTAAATATGAAGCATAAGTGAATCATGATGATCATTTGTTAGACCTACTTCAAAAAGAATAACAAAATGTTTGATTGTAATGAAAGCAACATGATACAAAGTAACAGCAAAGAAACATCTCATCTGAGGATACTATAACCTCATGCCTCTATAGGTATGCCCATAGAAAAAGTGCGCAACAGAGAATGCAAGGAAATGCGCACTGTAACAAAAGGTAACAGCTAACATTTTTTTTGGATTATGTAGACGTTCGTGGTATATGGAGTAGAATTCCCGTCCTGGCCAGCTTTACAGAAGAAACTCCATCCCCAGCTTAATGGCTTGCCACCAATGAATGCGACTAAAAGTATGCAAAGCTATTTAAAATATTTTATATTAGTTGTTCGAATGCTTTATTTCTTTGATTCTCATCCGGATCCATCGATCTGTCCCTCTCTCATATCATTTCTCATTTATTCTTCCCTTGACAGGAAACACAACGAAGGTCCACTATTACCTCAATCTTGACCGTTGTTCCTACGGAGGCTGGAAACTAGCGACAGTCCTTAACCTCGACCCGTCCAAGGAAGTAGGAGGACCAATCATTTACGCCATCGACCATGAATGTTCCAAGGTTTATTACTACACAGATGTATTCCCCGAGGGGTGGAGAAGGGAGCAAACTGTCAACTTTTACCCCAAGCGATTTCGCTGCTACCCAAAAAGCAGTTTCAAACAGCGAACAACGAGAAAAAGAATATATTAAAGTGAGAGAATTCAAAAGGAGTGGCAGGAAGGACAAATGAAATGTAAAGTTGGGGTCGGGAAACAACTTCACGCCTTAACCCAATAACAGTTTGAAAAAGATAAACACTTTGTTCTTGTGAAAAAGGGAGAAAATGAAAGTAAAGGCAAACGAATAAACGGAGAAGTGAAACCAATGGAAAGACGAACAAATCAAAATGGGAAAAAAGGGAAGGAAATGAAAGACGGAAAAATAAACAAATACAAGTCTCTCTTTATCATGACGTCAACAGTGACGTCTATTTTCTTCCACATCATTGAGCAAGTTTCGAATGCCCGTGACTCCAAAATTAATTAAGTTAAATCCAGTGCGTTTTAAGGTGCAAAATAGACATAACTTAATACAGACTATTATCTTAGGAGCTATGGATTAATGATTATTCATCAAAGGTTACTTAAATTAAGGTTACTGTAAACCTTCACGGGCCTTCAGGGGTATCTTTCGTTTAAAACTCTCTCTACGCATCATCTCAAAGAAAACCATATAAAACTATATACCGTTTTAAAGGTTATATAATAAAGATTTTAAATATAATACTTCCCAAAAGCAAATTTATAATCTGAAACAATATCGGTGCCGTAAAGAAAAAACGAGTGTGTTTCGTATACATGAATTATTAGGGTATGTAGTTTTGTTCAATTTCGAAGAAATTTGTCAGAGAGCATACATATATATTAAAGAACAAAAGTGTGTGAGCGTTTTTTGATATCTTGGTTAATTCTTCTAAAATTCGAAGAATTCCATATGGAAATTTTTCCACCGTCCAACTTTAAACTTTAATAACTTTTTAACAAAGCAAAAAGTCAAAAAACGCTCACACGCTTTTGTTCTTTCATATATATGTATGCTCTCTGCCAAATTTCTTCGAAATTGAACAAAACCACATACCCTAATAATTCATGTATACGAAACACACTCGTTTTTTCTTTACGGCACCGAAATTGTTTCAGATTATAAATTTGCTTTTGGGAAGTATTATATTTAAAATCTTTATTATATAACCTTTAAAACGGTATATAGTTTTATATGGTTTTCTTTAAGATGATGCGTAGAGAGAGTTTTAAACGAAAGATACCCCTGAAGGTTAACAGTAACCTTAAGCATTGATAGTGACATCTCGTACATTTTTTCAGAAAAAGAACTAACGAAGGACGGAAAGCAGAAAATGAACGAAGGATGGAGATAGAGAAAGCAAGAAACAAGACGTGTTTGATATCATTATCATATGCGCACAGTCAGAAACGAAAAGTCGGGTTTCGAGTACACGTTTGGGCTCCCTGTGGTAGGTTCGAACGTCATAACAGGAAGTTCGAAAGGGGCAAACCCCTCAGTTACATATTGGATTTTATTAGCTGAAACGTCACCAGAATAGAATCAAACTTTGCCAGCAGCTCCAGATGTCTACATTTTATTTCTAATTTTATAGCTGAGTCCAAGTTTCTTGGTGGAAGGTTTTAAAACGATTTCAAGAAGGACTGGAGATTAGAGCTGGAATCAAAAGCTTAAATAAGTGTGACGTCTGTCGTACAAGATCATTCCAATCTAACCTGCTGCTAGCAATCTTATTGCTACGTTTTTGCTCTTACTTTTTGAGTGAACATGGCAGACGTAGATGAATTAACAGAACCACTCCTTTCATCAGGTAAGGACGCTGGATACCTTTCTTGGTTCAGCTGACCCACGAAGACGAAGCCAAGAACGCTCGTCTTTATCATTGCAAGATTTCTTGAAAACCCAAATGAAAAATCCTTATGAACATGACATGTTCGAATATCTTGTTCCATACTTATTCTCGAAGCTGAAAGTTTATCTTTTTGGAGCTACAGCAATGCAACTGAGTAAATAAGACAGCGATATTCAGAATAGTTCCTAAGGAAATGATGTTTCGTTGAGTTCCGCCTGGAATCAGAGATGTGTCTTAGCTTGGTCACCACTCGCTAATCAAATGATAGTTTTCCGTGGCCCTGTTTTATTCTAGTAGAAATACAAAGAATAGCTAAAATAACGTGGGAGCTTTAATTTGGTTCGATAAATGCACTGAATTCAAGAAACCATGTCTTAAAGAAAGAACATTTCCTTGTTATGAAGAACACATCCATGGTAACTCAAGCAGGGACAATGACCTAACGATTGACAAGTATTCTAGAATTACTTGAGTCTGGAAATATATAAAATATGTTTAATAATTCTAAAATAAATTATTGAATGACTAATAAATTAGGTATTGATATGTTCGATTAAATATCAATCAATCTATTATTTAAGGTTGAATTTAGTACGTATAATAATTTGAATTTTGTTGAAGAATCTTCTTTTTTTCCGTATGTATTTATGGATCAATTGTTTTGAAACTCGATGGAGTTTTTAAATTAATATTAAAATTGTCTTAAAAGAACTCTAGTGGTTAGAATATAATCGCAATTTATTCTAAATGCTGGAGGTTCTCAAACATACAAGACCACAGAAAACCAGATTATTTTCATGCGTTACAGATGATATTGGCAAAAGAAACTCTCTAAGTCTCTCTTGAAGCTGCCTTCGACATCTTTCTCTTTCATAATCCGCGCACCAACAGCAGTGTTAGCGGAATTAACTGCGGTCAGGTCTGAAGTCCATACGACGCCGGCCTCAGTTCTATGGGCAGGTGTATGGCAGAGTGAAATCGAATGTTTGAATTCTGTTCAGTGGAATACGGCATTTTAAGTGATCAACCGAGTCAGCCAACTATTTTGCCATATTTACTGAACCATTAGTGCGTAACTAATTGGCTCGATCCTGTATAGAGGCTTTGCACGAGTCACGTGACGGCAGCCATGTTGCATACAATCGTTTTACATGAAAAAGAATTCAATTTCGATGCATCCACAGGCAGCCCAATCTATTGATCCACTGGTGTGGCTGATGCCATAGCATTGTCATTACAGCTCGCCATCGTCTGTGCTATACACGTACTCTAACGTATTCTTTTTCCTATGATGGGATCTCGACTGATATCGGAGCCTCACCTGCAGGTACTCTTCACGTTTCCACAGCAACCAATACTTCGAATGACGAATTTGTGTGTCTATGTATCTGCAGGAATAACAGGCTCATACATTCACCAAATGATGTACACCATAACATCCTAATATCGGTATCTTATCTTATTTATTATCCTATAGAAGCGGTAAGGATTCAACAACCTGCAGGAATAACAGCCCCCTACATTCAACAGATGATGTATTCCAACGATCCCACTATGATGGGTTCACTTCCATTTTCTACATCTCCCATCCTCGGAACCTCACCAGACAGTTTCGGTGAAATCCACCGCGAAGCTGAATTACAGTTCCTTAACTTGGACGAGAACAAGGTGTTCGAAAAAGTGCAGTCAAGGAAAGGAGGGCATGCTAAGATGCGAGTCTGTAACGCAGTGGTCGAGATGGTGTGCTCCACGCCCTATCAACTTCTCTGTATCAAAGCGTACGTGTTTCGAGAGAAAGAAGCTGCAAAGCTTCATGGAGATGAGAATGGGAGAGTAGAACTTCCAGTCGTTATGGGGAACATGGATGTGCAACAGGGTCAGAGATTCTACAAGGTAAAACTAGAAGAGCGACATAAGAAGCTCCCTTACCTCATAGCATGCTTCCCTTGCTGCCAGAGCTAACAAGTATTGCATGCTTTCTGTCACAGCAATTTTTTTCCGTGAACTTGGATTCGGTTTATGATGGTCCAAAGAAGCCTCTCTACGAGCTGGCTAGAGTGGAGATGGACGTCAGAAACAAGTTCCAGTTGTCGATACAAGTTCAGTACGTGGCTGGCTTGGGTTACCAGGAATTTACTAGTGTTCCTTTCCTCATGAAGACAAGACCAAGAAAAAGAACGAGACTAGGTTAGAATCGTGCAATAGGTAGAGTAATGATTATGATGATGATATCGATGGAGATGGTGGTGTTGGTGTTGGTGATGATGATGATGATGATGGTGGTGGTGGTGGTGGTGATCAGTGATGATTATGACATTGCAGTGGTTATTAAAATTCTGGTGCTGCTCAGTGCTGATGTTGATGAACATGATGATGAAGATGACAATGACCATAAACACAACAGACTGGTTTACTTCTAAGAGCTAAAGAGTCTCACGAAATCTTTTTACATCTGCAGAGTCTGACGGTGACGTGCAATCACCTGATACTTCAAGACCTCGTAAGGACAGTGGAGGTATATATAGCATAGTATTCTTATTGATGAAATGTGGTCTAGCTTGTTTATGAATATAAAGTTTTGAAATTATACGTAGCCTGCGTGCAGCCGAACGAAAACCCCGGCTATACATAACCGGGGTTTTCGTTCGACTGCACGCAGGCTAATTATACGATGTCTCTATTAGATTTTTGTCTCGGGTCAACCACTAATGCCAGTGAATTTCAAAGTGTTTGCTAACTTGCATTAGGTTCATGTGAATTAGAATTTTAAATGTCACATGCCACGTCATAACAGCAATAGGCCTTTTTGGTTGCGTTACAGTGTTTTCCCATATCACAGTCCACGTGTCATTCCCTAGAGAATACGATTCTTTGTGTAAGGCGCATCCATGTTCATGTGTCTTCTCATGCACAACCGTTTAAACAAAGAAATGATACTCTTGGGAATGACAAGTGGTCTGAAATTGGAAAACATTGTAACGCCACCGAAAAGGTCTATTGATCTCTCCCCATAATCATCATATATTAGAATCCTTGTACGTGTCCAGCAGCAACTCATCTCCTGGTCCAGACTTTGCCTCCAGCACAGGTATGTATGCTAGTATCCACAAGCCCTCAATATCTGAGGAAACTAATGGTATAATTTCCTTCAAGAATACAAAAGTGCAGAATACAACCACGTGAAAGTTTTGGACCATCTGGAGGCCAAACGAGCAACATTCGACCACGTGACATGCCGAGTCATGGAATGCCAAAGCAATGCAGATATTGGGTATCACTTCAAGTTGAGGGACCAGGATGCCGTGGAGGAGTACGATGAAGGGGATGTGGTTGGGTTCTTTAAAGACGAAGACGGCAAAGCAGTTATCGAGCTTCTTGATAGTGAGAATGCTGACGATGCTTTCATGGCTGGAGTGATTTCAAGGTCTGCATATCTTGAAGCCAAGCAGTCGTTGGTAGAAGGTAAGAGACCCAATGCAACTGGAATGAGGTATTGTTACTTGGTTTGCGCAAAACACCAACACGGTTGTCATATGTTATAGTATGAGTCCATGGTCACCCTCTTGTACTTCAGTAACAACCTTCGAATCAGAGATCATGTTAAACAGTGCTTATTCTAGAGTTTGCAAATGTTTGTCGTAAGGACCATTTCATAACTTAGACTCTGCCGCAGAACAGTCACTGACCGTTAGAGTTTGCAAATGTTTTTCGTAAGGACCATGTCATAACTCTGCCGCAGAACAGCCACTGACCGTTATGAATACATATTATTTTACATCAGAGAATACAGACATTATTTGTGTGATCGGAGTGGTCAAAGTCAAGTGTATTGGTCCAGTACGTGCCGGGGAAAGAGTCTACTCATCTATGGACAAGACTAAACCAGGGACAGCCATGGCAGAATCACATCTCCCCTCTGGCGCTGTCCTGTCTAACCGTGCAACACTTCTTGGCATGGCACTGGAGGAGCGCAAATCCACGATCTTTGGAGATGAAAATCTCGTCAAGGTATTTCCCCCCAATGTGGTGCTTTAAATTAAAACATTTTTAACTGGGTCATGTTGCTGTTTGTCGTTCTTGCTAGTGTTTTGTTTGCATTGTGATGGGAATTACAGACAAGAAACTCACCATGGAAGTAGAGGACCTGTACGATCACTTTGAGTTCCAACTGTCAAACCGATTGAGAAAAGAAAGAAAAAGAGCCAGGAGAAGTAAGATCGCTTGTCTAGCTTTATTCGCTACTTGATCAAACGTGTCACCAAATGCTTGTTTGAATCGTGGGTAAACACATCCACTACTTTCTCCTCTGGCCTACTCCCCATGCGGAATGAGACGCCGGCCAGAAAAACTAAGAGCAATTCTCTCGTCCAACCTCTCTTGCCCAAAATAGACCAGGGTCATGACCCTCACTCACAGGTGGTTATCCCCTGGTCACCCTTACGTAAACGTCGTCGAACTCTATTTAATATATTGTTTGGTTTAGTTTTGATTGCAGTATTGTTTGTGGTGGGCTTGTTACTGGCTGGATTGGCTTTACTGTGCTTTGAACTTTACTGGCCTGGATCTGCTTTGAGGGTGTACTTCTGTGAGATAGACAGCATGAAGCATCATACTGTAACATTCAAATACACACCCGATGACATCAGGGTAAGTTTAGAACAACGTGGCTTGTATAGGATATTTAGCAACCCTACCCCTAACTTCACAGCGATTTCTTAGCCCTTTCTTAGCCTATCTCTGAGGCGTCTTTTGCTTTCTTATTCAGGCATACAGTGTTCGGGGTATCGAATTTCCTTCATGGAAGGCACTTCAAAAGAAAATCTCTCCCATTGTTGATCATGTCCCTCCTTTGAACATGACAAGACGTAAGTATTGCTGCACTGATACCTTTGGATGTATACGTAACGGATACTTTACTTCTAACTCCCCCCTACGGCTGATAAACTCAAGAATTCAATTCTATTCGCTCTTGCCAAAGGAGCCATATATCGGTATAACGCATTTGGACTTATCTTTTTGAATTTTTGTCATGCAGTTAAAATAACAAGAGTCCATTACTACCTGAACCTGGACCGCTGTTCATACGGGGGAACAAGACTCTATTCTGCACTGAATTTGGACCCAAAGAAAGAAGTGGGTGGTCCACTGGTCTTTGCTGTCAATCAAAATTGTACGAAAGTCTATTACTATACAGACGTGCCCTATCATCACTGGAAGCCTTATAAAAGCGTCAGTACTTTTCCAGAAGCATTCCGTTGCCACCCAGACAGTGAATTTAAAGACTAAGACTAATATATGATTTGTAGAGCTGTGGCAAAGACCATTTGCAGGAATCTTAGCATTAGTATTTTATGTTTTCTTAATGCAGGTCTGGTTGCAGGGGCGGATCTAGGGGAGGGGTTATGGGGGTTGCAACTCCAAGTCTACCTTAATGCTACAACCCCCTCTTTGAAAAAATCCTGGATCCACCCCTGGGTTGAGGAATCAGTCTTAAGTTGATTGGTTTCCATATTCATGCATCTTCTGATGGGTTACTATTCCTTCCATGGATGTGTATTGGGAATAATATAAAAGCTCGTTTTTTGGCCGCAAGGATGAAAATTCAATTAAATAATATTGCGTTTGGCAGAAGTTTTTCTCTATTCCTTGTTTTTCCTTTGAATTTTCGCGAATAACTATCGTGCTGTAATAGCTAGCGTCACCGATTTCGACCAAGTTATATATTCACGATAGCTGGTGTGGCGCGGGGAGCCTTACCTGTAAGTACTTTACTGCGATTTTCATAATTACGCGGACACCGAAGTTACGAGTTGCATATTAAAATTTGCTTTTTCGCTGCCGCCAGTCAAAAATATGAAAGGTACCGACTGATTATCATTGATTGACGGCAGAATAAACGTCGTTTTGCACGTTGGTATTTGAACTTCTCTGTCCTTGTAATTATGAAAATCGCAGTAATAAACATTTAACCACTACAGTATGAGTGAGTCTGGACACGCCGGCTAAGGGACGCTCTCAAAAGGCAACTGACGTACTCGAACCTGTCTTTTTAGGGCGTTGTCCAAAAATGGATGAAATTTTAAGCAATTATGTAAATGAATGTAAAAAGCGTTATAAAAATGTTTTATCGAGCAAAAATAGTAATCATCAATATATTTTTCTTCGTTTTTTGTTTGGCAGACTATTAATGATATTTTTACATCAGGGTTTGAGAAATGCATCATTGTAAATTACAGATAAAGTTGGTTAACACGTTAAAGACCATTTTCAAAGCAATTTCAATCTGATGGCGCGCAATATATGATGGTCCAAATAAAACTGTTCTCATACATTGAGTATACTATCACTAGCCTCGTATTACCTGAGATATCGATTACCTTTTGTATAGAAATCAAAGATGTCACTTGTAATTGAAGAGGTATGTTATAACTTAGAGTCTGAAATACATTAACTCAACCGACTCGAAGCACATGGCGCTCCGCCATTACACATACTTCTTGCCTGCCACTGTCCCGGATGTGGGGCCGTGACGTCATCAATTACAAGCTATTACAAGGTAAAATCTATCAATAAAGGTCTAAACAAAAAGAAAATAGGAATAACAGATGACAATAACTGGCAAATACACAGCGTGCTCTAAACGTGGGTGGCGAGCACTTGAATTCACATGATTGACAGTAGTTTGCCAGTTGCTGTTCTCCTAAAGTCAAATAACCGTAGTGACCGTTTTTCTGTTACTTACCACGACCATGCTCATAAATCAATCAGCCTTGAAATTCTTTCGTTACCAACGGTTTCCTGAAACTGAACAAGATGTCTCAATTTTATCTCGAAATAAAAGAGATACTCAAAGTGTCTTCCACCGGCATTGTCCTATAATTGAGCCTCGAGGCTGACACAACCATACTACTTCGAAGAAAAACATTATTGTTATTAATATTAAAGAAGTGAAAATGTCTTTGTCGCATCCCCCACCCCTTGCGCGCCCCACCCCGGGAAGGAATAGCCTGCGTAGCGACCCAGTGGGGATGGGGGTTGCTCCAGGGTCCCCAGCTCCCTCCCCCACCCCACCCAACCCCCTCCCCCAATCTCCTTTGGGCCGCTACGCAGGCTAGAAAGGAAACACCAGGAGTACAGCAGTTGATGAAAAAATAAATAGCAGGCCTTTTAGTATTTGGAGCTTCTCCTATTCCAGCTAGTTTCGATCTTGAATATATCCGTATAATAAAGCCAATCCCAAAAACGTTTATTTGACCGAAATATACAAATTTAATGTAAGTTTAAGCTTTGGGAAAAAATAGGTTCGTTCCTAATTTATGGTACAGACGTTGGACTCGGTTAATAAGAGCTATATATACAAATATTCTTTGCAAATTATAGTTCACTATACTTGTGTATCCCTTGTGAAGACTATAGAAAACGATTTTTATAAGGGTCATGTGATAGTTGAATTAGGAAATTTGTATATTTGATTGCAGTCGTTCTTTCTGGGATTAACTATAGAGATTTTTCACGGCAGCCATGTTTAAGGGCAGGAACTATGCAATATTTTTTCCCCAAAGGAGAACATTTCTTTTCCTTTGCCATCAAACATGGCTGCCATGACGTCACATGAAAAACCTCTATAGTACTAGTAACGGTCATGGCAATCGATCAAAGGTCTTCTACAAAATGTGTCAAACAAGCCGGGTTTGAAAAAAAAAATCGTTATCTAGAATGTCTAGTTCACTAATTCCTAGCATTTTTTCAAGTATAACTTATTTCAATAAAGTTAGTCACCAAACAAAAACCAACAAAGCTGAGACCAGTAAGGATCATGGGAAACACTTCATATTCCAAGAAAACAATCTTTTAATGCAAATTGCAGCTTGTAGGATGTTTACAGTTGATGGAACTCTAACTAAAAAAATACCTCAAGTCTATGGAGTAAAAAGTGTCCAGCAACTTTAAAAAATATATTTACCAATAAATTGGGTAATTGGTTTTGGTCTTAGCTTTGTACTTTTGCAGGTGACTAAGTATTTTAAAATATATATATATGCTTTCGAACAAACAAGCTGAGTTGTTTATTGCCCAAGGGAATCAAAATGGTGCCTGGAAATGGGATAAACATAAACCAAGCAGAATTTCTTGATGAAAGCCTAATTTGCTGTAATTAACTTAACCGAATATAACTCAATAAACAATTAGTGAACTAGTGGCTATACTGGTATAGTCTTTAGAGATGCAATAAAAGAGGCCATCTGCTACTGGGCATCATCTCCACCGTCTACCATTACATCAATCATTCCTCATTCCCCACCCGAGGGCTGAAAACAATCCTTTCTGGCACACCTAGTTTTTTAGGCCTCCCACTGGGATGAGGTACGATCTGTCTATGGTTTTTAAAATTATTTTTAGTATGTATGTTATTGTACAGTCATGAGAATCCTATCCATGGCAGGAATACTCTCCAACAAAGGTCAACGATAACACTGTAGTTCATACCTCTCTACACCCCTAAGAGAACAAACTGGCAACGTTCTACTACAAACTATTATAGGCAATTTTAGAATTTGATGATGATTATCAGCGATCGCCTTTTTTCCTAGTAATAAAAGCTTTCAATACCAAAACAAAGACAAAAATGTTTTATATAAGTAATAAGCAAGAGGGAGAAAAACAAGTAAAAGACGCGTGTTATTTTGAAGTGTTTAAACGGTTACCTGCTTATCGAAGCATATTTATAGAAAAAGAAATCTAGTTTCATCTTAAGGAGTCACGATATATTTATTTATATTTTTACATTTTATGTTTTTCTTTAAAAAGCCTTGAAGAAAGTAATTCAGCGCGTCAGATAGTCAAGGAAGATGTTGATAGCAGTGTCTAAACAGCTCTTTTAATTATGACCAAATGAGCCTGGGAATTGAGGACAAAAAAACTAACAAACAAAACATATAAAAAGACAAAAACAGAAACCACAAACATCACAGTTTGTAAATGAAACCTTTGTCATATTCCTAGTGCAATGAGGGTCGGCGCTGGGAAATGGAGTTTCACTGAGACTGCCATCCAAAGTAAAAAAAGAAAAACCAGGGCAATGGCAATGAAACCTGATCAAACAAACCTGGATTTGACAAGAACAAACTCAAAGAAAATACAAGAAGTTTTAAGTAATGGTCCGTATAAGAACTAGGCACCCAAACGGCAAAGCACGCTGGAATGCTGCGAAGTTCTTTTGTCGAACAACACCTTCCTATTGGCTTATATGGAAAATTTGCCAAAATCCGGTAGTTGCAAGTAAATTTTTGAATATTTTTTATGGTATTCAGTAGCGATTGTCTTAGTGAGCACATTGATCTGGAGAAAATCTTATGTGGGGAACATTGAAAAAATCCATGATTTAAGCCTATTGTATTCCCTTGTGCTGATTGGTTGGAGCTGCACAATTCTATTTAAGATATCGAGCATGAAAAAGAAAAGTTTTCCATATTTAACATCAATTTGCTATTTCTCGCCATATTTTTCATGTCGCTTCGAATGAGAGCAACCTGATGTTGGACAATAGAAACTGGCCTAGTTCTTGCATGGATAATTACTTAAAAGAACAAGTAACAAAGCTGCATCAGTCAAACGTGGAAATATACGTGGCCACCTTTTATACGGCCGCCTGTTGTTGAGTATCACTCAGCAATATTGTGTCAGTTAGTATCAGCACACATTGTTGTCCTCGTGTTTGGTTTAAGAAGCTAAATTTCGCCACGTTCAAATACAAGTCGTTGACGACTAACATTGTTTGGTTTACGGCGATAAGCCAACTAACAAAAACATGCTTAAACAGACAGCCCGCGTTTATTTGGGTCAGCAATCAATTATATTGCATTTAACAGCAAATATATTTGATGACAATGTTTAATATGATTTTTTGCAAGCCCTGGGGAAATTCATAGATATTCATTTATGTTAATAAGAATAAAAAAACCGTACAGGTGCACATGGTTTAAAAACAGTCCTGTTGTAGGCAGAAAAACGTGTAAATTAGGCTGCCTTTTGCTAGGACATAATAAAATCAAATGTGACTTTCAAACGATAATGATATCTGATTAATCAAAAAAGACATCTTTACCTGTTGAAGCGACACCTACTGACTTGAAGCTCTAACGCGATGGGCTAAAGCCTCTTACAGCAAAATCTGCTGCTTAAAAAGTTATTGAATTTTCGATTTTCCTCAGCTATAGGAAGGAAAAATGATCTTGCTGTGAAATTTAAAGGTTCTCAACCGTTAGCCTTTTGCTGATTTAATTTTTTTAAAATACCTCTAAATATCATGCATGCACTTTCTGGTTTAATTCTTCCACAAGTTATTTTGTTAAAAATCGTTTAGAACTAAATGGTTATCATGTTTCAACATTTGCGATAAACAACTAGGGTAGTTTGGTTAGCAGGTTCAGCTCCATCGTGCAAATCATGGTTTGCAGGGAGCCCTTTAGTTTTCACTATACATATGAAATATATGCAGGTGTAGATATAGAGATGACAAACATAACGCTCCTTGACCGGAATGTCACTAGTTGAAAGTAGAGACTGTGTCCGATGTAGGAAGGAGGTATTCAGAATCCCTGCAAAGACTTTCCTGTCTTATTTCGCAATAAAGTGTGACTCAGTATATGATTCATGATTCTTCAACGCGTTATGCTTTACGTAGTCTTTCCGGAAAACGGGAGAAAATTGCCTTTTATAGTTAAAATAAAATGTCCCAGCAATTCTGTTCCTTCTTCAGGAGCAGCAAAGGGTCGTTTTTTGAACTGGCTTTTCCGGACGAAAACCTTCATTCTGTTCTAATCATAGTAGGTATCCATGTCTACAGGGAATACCAAATACTTTCCTCATTCCTATCATTGCATGTCATCGACGTTTTTAAAACAACAAAACGAAGATGTTGTCAGGACGAACATTTGTCTTGTTGAGAATTTTCACTAGATAATAAGGCTTCATGGAGTGGACGTTATAGAGAAAGACACTGGGCCAGAAGACTAGTGACTTTCACACCACTTTACTTTTCAAGAGTTTTTATTCGTTAAACCTGTACATATTTTACAAAAGAATGATATTTAATCTGGACTAAGGCTTCAGAAACTTCCCTCGACATAATTTTCTATATGGCATTGATAGATTTGTTAGAGCCAAAAGATATTCTTCTGGCGTCCACTTCTTAAATACTTTGAAGTAGACAAACCACCCTAGATGTAGCATGCATTATAGCAAATCAGCGACATAAGCCAATATACAAAGAACATTTTGGGGACTTTAGAAGTCCACTACAATATATCTCAGTAGCACCAAGAATTCAAACGAAACGATGCTCACCTATTAAGTTTTTTTTAGACAATATATATTATGAAAAAATTTACAAGCTGTACAAAACTATTTACAAGTTATCTATTGTATAAACACGTTTCTGTCCAATTGCTCGGTGTCTTAAGGTGTCTTGCAGCGTTTGAGGCAGTAGTTTTTCATGGATTTGCTTTGGATCCCATTAAAAGTATGACATCGTCGAAACTTTGGTTTGGCATTCTTTTCTTGCCTAGTGCTGCATTCTGACAGCATTCTTCTTCTCTTTTGACATACTTGCCGACTGACATGGGACTTTACTGTGGACTTCTTTCCTCTGCTAAAGAAGCAGTGACCACATGCCCAAACGAAGGCTTCTTCGGCAGATCGATACCCATTGGCTTTTCTTCGGCTAGTATCTTGGAGATTGTTTGTCTTCATGACTTTTAACAGCCCTGTAAAGTTGGCTTGCTCTTGGATGGAAATGATGTCCTTTTCGTCCTGGATTTTTTTGGATATCTGTAAAATGATAGTAACTGAAATCAATGAACACCCCTATTTCGTCTGCCCATGACCCTTTTCCCTACCTCCGCATAACCCAACATTCTCTGTAAGTTCTATTCTATTGTTGTGTGTTTAAATCTGTCATGATTCAAGTTTAGTTTTGTGGAAAGTTCTTCTCGGAGAAAATTTCACAATCAAGGCCTTTAGTTTGAATTATTGAAAACAGAATGCAGTTCTAATCAGCCAAGCAAGAAAGAGCAGAATTGCATATTAAGTAATGCTATTAATATCACCGGAGGCGTGAAAATGAGCATTTGCTGTGTTGTCTCTGTTCACTTACCGCAGTCTTGTCTAGGGTACTTCCAGGTGCTAACATGATATTCTTTGTGTCATGTCCTAACGCATCATCAGTTGTTGCATTGGCTGAGAATACGCTGTTTTGGCACTCGAAGGCAAACTTGCTGCTTCGCATGCTTTCCAAAGTACAGTTATTTCGAAAGGAGTCGGAATATTCTGGAATAAACAAAATACATTCACATAAGTTTGATTTTTTCCTCGCTGGGGACAAAAGAGCTATAGAACAAAAGGGCTACGAAATTAAAAATTTCAAAGATAATTGAAATAGTAACAATAAAAATGCCCGTGGTGTTAATGGTCATTAGCAAAATGGAAAGGAAAATATATAAAAAACAACAATTGATAATTACTGATATTAGCAGGAGACAAAGAAGAGGAAACTAGATAATATACCTTCTGTGAAGCTGGCATTGATACGAGTCAAAGGAATCTGCCTCAGCTTTCTCTTGAACTCTTTTTCATCTTCTGTTGAAGAGAAAATAAAAGGGATCAGTTTTAAATCTAAAAACGAGAATTGTATAACAATTATTACTAGTCTTCCTGCAGACACACAGTTAGATATTCATATACGCCATATGAAGACATATAAACCTCCATTGTTTATATAGTTGGTATGAAATTGGTAAATATATCAATAAAAAGAAACCTATTCTAGCCATTTTAAGGGAATCCACTCAGTGATTAGTCCATTGAACGTATACTAGCAAAATCAAAACTGTACTGAAAGCACTTCAATTTCGATTCGAAACACAATCTTTTCGTCTTTAGCTTCATAATCGATCAGTGACAAAAAGAAAGCTGTTTAAAAGCTAACATGAGAAAGACATTAAGGAACGATCATGCAAGATGAAATGAGAAAGTACTGATATTTTTTCGGGTAATCTCACGGACACTGATTCCTTCAGGGAAGCCAAGCGTGCCATTCGGGGCAGCCATGTTGGAAAGTTTCAAGTTTATTGTTTTTTTTTCCTCGGTTTCTTTTCTATTTCTTTGTTTTTCTTTGTTTTTCTTTCTGTTTTGTAAAGGAACGCACCTTTTTGGCAAATTGAAAGATAAAACACGGACAAAACTGATTTGCAAAGTACGACATTATCAAAGCGAATTGATTCAAAGGTGTTTACTAGATCTTGAATGAAGAACTGAAATTTCCGGTCTAACATGGTGATTCGTTGTTCGTTTTACGAAAGAATATCAGTATATGCTTTTCTGTGGTCCTGTCCTTTACCTAATTGGTGTAAAGGCTATTCACAGGAACCTATTATACCATAAATTAGCTAGGTGACTAGCAATCAGTTATCTTAACCCTAATAATGCTGAATCTTACCATATTCTTCGGTCCGCTTTCTTCGGATCTGGAATGTTTTTGAATAGTGACAAACTGATCTGCCATCTTCAAAGTGTATCTTGACAATAAATTGCCACAATGCAGAAGCTCCTTCTTGGGCGTCTGTCGTGTCAGACACAAGAGGCAAGTAGAAAGGCAAGCAATTCAGGTTTACAGATAGCATTCCTGATCTTCTGTTGTATTCAGAAGGGAGGCAAATTGGACCTGAAAATAAAGACAACACAATGGATTTAACAATTCATGTTCTAATAAAAGAAATAATCGATTTTCCATGGCAAAATAAACTATTTGCAAACATATTTTACTTAGTCAAAACAATTTTCTCTTAAGAATTCATAAGGAAAAGCATTAGTTATCCAATGACTACAAGAATCAATGAAACAAATGCACTTACCCTGAGAGCGATGTGCAAACATGCCATCTTGCAAGCGATTTAGGAAGAGCTTCACCCCATTCAATTTGCGATCAGTTTTGACGTACACACACAGGAATGAATCATCGATTCCCTCAGCGTGTTTGTAGTATACATCTTTGATGTTCAGGAAATCAACTCGAATGTCTCCTTGCAGATCGATGGATTCTTCCTTGATATTCAAGGGGAGGTTAGCTGGACTTGCATGGAAGCTGTCTAAGTCTAATAAGTCCATTCTGTCGATGATGTTGGGCAAGGAAAAGTAGCAGCTTGTAGTAGAGGTTTCACTTTTAATCAGGCAGCTTACAGTTTGTTTTGGAAAATAGCTGTTATTGATGTTCCAGATAGAGCAAGGATCGCTTGGGGTACTCCCATAGCATATGGCTGTAGTTTGGTTGACAGCAATGTCCGGAACCAGGCGAACATTTTCCTGATCTTTCACTGAGAAGATAGCTGAAACGAACCAAGTAAAATACATCGGAATATGAAAAACGGGGAAAAGATAGAAACAAGAGATTTAACTTATTTCTGCACCGTTAAAATTCATCTTTAATATTGATGGTCAAGTGGCTGAGAAATGAAAATGGATGCGAACACCCATTCTCTGTATAAAAAAAACTTATTTATATAAAAACTACGCGACTGATATTGCCCTAATGAGAGATAATGGAATCACTTGGTGTGGAAGACCATACGTTTGCATGAGTTGACAGGTGACCATGGTCAGTAATGAGCTATAATGAAGTATAACCTATACAAAACTCAAGAAAAAGTCGAAGAAGAAAAATAAGAAAATTTGATTTGAGAAATTGAGATAATGGATGAAAATTGAGCCAGTTACCTGGGCATCTGGGTCAGCCGCAGGTGGACAAAAAGAGCAAGTACAATGAGTGGATAACAAAGAACATCAGCTAGATGGTTGAAGTGACAGCAGGAAAGAGGTACAGACGATAATCATTTGGACAAGTTAAACAGGTAGCATAATTGGTTATATTTTAACATCGTGCTATTTAACTCAAACAGTTTATTTTTAGGAAGTAAACATTTATAAGAGACAACAGTTCTTATTCTCAATGAAATAGAAAAAAAAGTAGGAAATATCTTAGCAGGGGTATACATCTTCGACTCTATCGGATTAACATGTAAACATTGGTCCATACGAAGTGTATTTGGTGTGTCTCACTTGACCATGAGGTGTGTAATTACCCATTAAGAGGTGTTACGTACTTTCATTCAACTAGAAGCATTAATTTCCTGACTGTGTAAAACAATTTCGTAAAGTCAACATATTTACACGAGTGAAAAAGCACACACTATGATTGCCAAGATATAGGGACACATTAAACGATATCGTTCGATGCCCTTCATCGGAAACCGAATCAGTTCCTTGGTAAAATGTAATTTCTTTGCAGCAGGTGCTTATAAACGTTAGCTGTTCGTGCTTAAACAAATGCCGGAGTTGTCCATAAAAAACTAAAATAAGTATGGTGTTATTCCTAACACAATAGTTTTATAAATACAAATGTTGTATGTCCGTCTATATTTGCATTAGTTGATAAATGTATACCTTGACCCGATACGAAAAGTGGAGTTTCCGTTATAGGGGAAATGACATCGTTTAGAGCATAACTGAGTTATTGTAACTCGAAAAGCAAGTAAAAGAACAATACATGGATAAATTAGGAGCGGGAAGAAAACAACCACAATAACAACAAAAACAAAAGAAAAAAAAAAGAAGAACAAGAAAAGAAAGAACGATATTTACGTACTAATGAAAACGATGAAATATTACGTTGTTTATTTTGAAAACAAACCTTTTTCATCGAGTTGTCCAGGCAAATAGTCCAACGTGTCCAAGCTTTGGTCTTCGTTACTGGTGTTGAAGAAGCATCCGAAGTCATTATCAGAACAACGACCATAATAAGACTCGAATTCCGCGCTGCAGTTAGACTTGGTTTCCTTGGAAATCTTTTGATGATTTACGGATTCAGCTTTTAATGCTTCCAGGACAAATTCATTGGCTAGTGATAGTTCGCTATCCAAATCTGGATCAATCATGTTACAATCTGATAGTACCATTAACGCTTTCATCAGACTGCGAGTTTTATACTTTGCTCTGGAGAGACACACTTACTTCTGGCGTTCGCCACTGCTGCGAGCACTATATACATATAGGCGTGGGCGGAAGTTATCAAGTGTCTTACATTGTACGTTGCTCATTGCGTGATTTGACAGTCCATTTCCGGCTGGTTGGTTACAACTTGGTCTCGTGCGGGGGCTGAGGGCAATAAAAACAATAGTGACACTTCAAGACGGCTAGCGTGATATCAAATTTTCAAATCGTAATCCTTATGTTGTAATGTCGGAGGAGTTTTATTGCAATTTTTGACTAAAACGCTTTCGCCATTTCTAAGGCATTTGCAGTGCTATGTTGGCGTGCGACGTGACAGACTGACCAAGAACCGGTATTTGACGTTTCCTATTTAGATTTCGGATAGTCTTCCCTTAATCTGTAACCTTATACAAGGTTAAAATTGAAAAGAAATGTTCTATAAAGATGATTGAATAACTTTGCATACTTTTTGTTTCTGTGATGCTTTGAAATCCCAAACATGTGCATCAAACCTGGGTTGCTTGATGTTCAAACCAGACTTTAGTTTAACGAGATATATGATGTTTCTTTATCAACCTAAAAGTAGCAAGCCATTGTTTTAGGAAACAGCCAATATCCTTTTCTGTCGCCCTCTCTCTGCGCTTTCCGGAAGACTGGTTTATGATTACCAACACAAATCAAAAAAGACCCGTTTGACTTGTTCGGGTCAAATGAGTGACGTAGCCAACACTCCCATAATTAAACGTTAGTATGTTTCGCAATGGCAACGTTATCGATCATGGCGCATGCGCATACAGCGAAATCAATGAGATGTGACCCAGACGCAGGAGCCGTGTGACGTGACGGTCACGGGCCTCGCCTAATTTGGAGGTTTCGCAATTTATGCCAGCTACGTCACAGAGTGGAAGCTACTTAGCCGCATAATTAAACTCATCGACCTCAACAAACCAGTTGCGAAATCTTCAGTGGTTTTTTCACGGATTGTGAGTCTGCGAATATTCAAACTTCAATGATAGGGATTATTTTTTAATGGTTGTTTTTATTCCAATAAAAGCCTTGCAGTGGAACGAAACAAGTCAAAACTTTGAGGGGGAAAAACTGGATATCGGACAATCCTTACCCTTTTCCCTGTGATCATTTCCTACTAAAACTGTAATGTTTTTGTTTACAATCTATATAATAACTGAGCTTCCGGAAACCATCTTATAGTGCTCAAACAGAAGCAAAAACGGTTAGTGTTGTCTCACAGTCAAACTCACCTAACGGGTTAGTGTTTTGTTCAAACGATTTATAATGGATCCAGTTGGAAGTGTCAATGATCACGGTAACCCAGGCATAGGTATATCTTGTACGTACAAGTAACTTGAACGCATATAAACTATATGCCGCGACAGTTTTAATCACCGTTTCATTTGACTGACGAAGTGAAAATATAGGAAGCGCAAACTTCGTAATGGTTTGGTAAAGAAAGAAAAGAAGAAAATTGTGATACGAACAGCAATCGTGATTCCGTTAAGTAACTTTGGTTCACTGGATGCCCATTGCAATGTACAATTTATTTTTTGCATAGGTAGAAAAAAAACGGAGAACAAACCGGACCACATCAGGAGAGATTCCACGAACTGGCTGACTGCTGTGTGAGATAGAGCGCTAGGATTGATTGTCATTAATTATACAATGGTTATAACGAATATCAAAGAAACCATGCAAGACCTTGCCTGACCAGCATATACGGTAATGGCTTATTCTTTAGTCCTATGGTAATCTTCAATCTAACGATCGTTTTCTAAATGTGGGTCCTTTTTAGTTAACTTTGTTTTAGGATCACATGTAGTGCTATACATTACATCAGGAGACTGAATCCATCAATTATATTTTCGCACTGCAGTAAGTTCATGCTTCACGTTTTCAGTAAGACGTCTTGGATAACGTTCTCGAGCAAGTTTGACATCTTGATATCAAGTTCCTCAACATATCTGCTACAACAATGTCGTTTGGAATGCGCGGGATCCAATAATTGTATGATAAACACTAGACAAGTGCTGCATGGAAGGTTTGTATTTTCTTTTGGAGTTGAAGTGCGGATGAGTAAAACATTTATCCTCCCCCTTGGCGCTAGAGAGTCAGCAGTGTGTATGGTATAAGGTTGACAGTTTATGCTGAAACAATGTATACAATTACAATGTCTCATCCTCTACCCTTTATTTTCGCAAGTCTTATAAGTACTATGAAGTTTTATCTAAGAGTGTTAATGAATTAATAGGTGTTAATGGATAGAGAAGAAAATGTCTCTTAGAACGAGAATGGTTAACTCTTTACTACAGCCTGGTGGCTTCAAGTCTCAGTTAATTAACAAATTTATAACGTTATAATCTGCAGACTGCATCCAATACAAGTCATATTAGTCGAAAGAGCAGTCTATAGTTAAACAATTTCTGCAGGTGCCCGTAGAGACAACTGGGAGAACTAAAAAAACCGAGTAGACAAATTAATTAAAAATAATCATCACCTTGTCAGATTGTATGTTAGGAATCATGACTTAAGCGTGTGCTGTATTCTGGCACTCACGAGCAGAATTCTTTATATTTGATTAACCTCTAGTGTTTTTCTATAGTAATAATAGAGTAGAGTACAGACTGATGATATATTATATATAGGCTATACAATTGATAGGTTTCAACAAGCACCTGAAGGTATTATTATACAACGTCGAGTCTTTGGCTCATTTAATACCTTCTTAATCTGTAAATAAACCTTCGAATTTCAATAATAGACGAGTTAACAGAGCCAGCTGTAGCAAGACAAAGCAAACATATATTATTACAAGCAATCAAAAAAGAAGGAAAAACCTCGGAGGAATCGTAACAGAATCGGAAGAGTTGAGACGTAAAGCAACCACGAAAAAAACCGTTATGAATCTAATGGTGATGGCGCTGCTCATCATCATCATCATCATTATTATTATTATTACCATCATCATCAGAAGGAAGAATGTATCCAATTCTCTCTACTCCCTTTCTTCTATCCCACTCTGTTTATGGTTTTAGTTTTCCTTTTTCTTTTTCTGATGTTGTTTCTTTCTTTCTTTCTTTCTTTCTTTCTTCTTTTTTTTTGTCTTTCCTTTATTTTCTGAAGTTCTTCAAATGCGCAAAACATGACAAGCTAACGGGAAAGCGGAAAACGTAACGGATCTCGTTGTGCAAGAAAGGAACAACCTTACACTTGCATACTCACAGACGAACTTTATCCGTGTTGAACAGCGTGACTCGGAGTTTGAGAGCGATCCAGGGTCAAAGCATTTATCAGCTGTTCAAAACCGCAAGCTAACACACCCACACAGCAGTCAAGATCCGCTTCTTATTTGAACAGAATAACACTTAAAAATCTTTTGTGATCGATTGGCGACAAATGAAAGAAAAATGGAATCCTACAAAGAGTTGAGTATCTGCACTGAACGCCAGATAACAGGACCTCTTCATGTATGCTACGGCAGTTGCCTCAATCCGTTTTGATGTATAAAATTCAGTAGAAAGGACTCCCGGTTTATTGTCGAGTTTGTTTCATGGTTGACTTGTTATCATAACATTTGCATATCAAAACATCTCTGACTGGTGTCTAGGCATGCATTAATAACAACTGAAAACTCGTGGGCTACTTTGGCAAATTAAAGTTCTGCTCAGTTAAAAATAAGTTCTAAGATTCGATCAATCATCTTCGAGGCATGAGCCTGTTACACTGTGTAGCTCCACCTTTCCCAGTGTCCTTGGCCTAATTTCTCATGGCGCTCATAGTGAAATACAAGAAGTCTTTTCAAATTCCATAGCTTGGCTACTAAAACCGTACACTTTCTCGTCAATCAGTAGATCAATGGCAGAGTTGGGTTGCTAGCACTTGTCTTTCGACGACTTCCAGGAACTGACCGGATTTCCGCTGACCGTGGGTTTGAGTGACTGATGGAAATGCCCTTCTTTACCGTACAGGGAATATATGAATTGTAGTAGAATGACCTCGCAAGCTAGAGTAGATGATCGTAAAAGTGTGAAACGTGAAAAGAAATTGCAAAACTTCACTACCGTGGGTCACGCCAGGCAAGGGGCCCAAACCCGATCATTATGGAAATCGAATTAACCCCCAAAAATGTAACAGTGCAAATTTGATCCAAAGCTTTGTAAAAACATTGCAACGCCATTCTTTTTTTTTTATCATGGCATCTTTTTCTTCATAAGCCTTTCCTTAAACTCTTCATGCCACTGCTTACGGCGCCAGGGCTTCGAGTTCAATCGAGGAGGGGAGTGCAAACCTGAATATAGACCGAGAATTTCCCTATACACCATGTGAACCTGAAGTTTTGAAACAATTTGTCAATTGTATCATTCGCCCACTAAGAAAACCAAACGAGTAGTTGGCAGAGGTTGAACCGACGAGTTAAAGGTCCGACAGAACCGGAAAAGGAAGTAGTTAAAAAATGATAAGCCACATGTTTGTCAACACTGTGTACAATTTCAAAATACGTGACTGGCAGAAACGGAATTCCTAGGCAGTTAGCTGGTTTCTAATTTAGGAATCTCTTCAGTATACTCTTTTTAAATAAGAATACTATCAAATATATATACTGATATAAATATAAAAATGAAACTTGAAAAAGACTCTTGATTTGAAGACGCTATATGCAGATGTCCGAAAAGAGTGTCCTACTCTTAGCTTCCATTGCCTGGTACAGTGGTTCAATATTTTCTCGGAAACTATTTTAATTCTTCTATAATCTTATAATATTCACTGACGGCTGACTTCCTGATTTCAAAAATACTACATTGACTAAACGGTTCGTGACATTTCAGGATTTTTTTGGATAAAATAGACGAAGTTCTACACGAACCCCTTTTTTCAATTTGTAGGTGCCTCTAAGACAAGTGTCCGGATATGTTGCGAAGTTCGCCCGTCATGATGATAGTTGCATCGAATCCGGGCAAAAAACTCCATCATCAACTGATATGATTCTGACTGCATGGCTTAACGATTTAGAGCATTATGTTTCATAAAAGGTGGTATTTCATTTTAGCCTTAGGTGTGTTACAAGTATCACTTAGTATTTCGCAATAACGGCCACACTGGTGTCTACCGCCAAAAGCTGAGGTGTGGCCCTTATTTACAGCGAGAAATTTTATCTCTTACTTTTAAAAAAAGACGAAAAAACATCTGACTAAGAGACAACTCCCTGTGTGCCTATCTTCTAGTCTTCTCTGAACAAACTGATTTGATGCTTTATCTGGTGGGTGAATTACGGTCAGTTTGTGTTGTGTGACGAAGGCGTTCTAAGTATCGTGATTAGAAACGTGACTAGGAGTTTTACCCGATGCTCTTGTCCTCTTCAAATCGCTTTTATCTCCTTAACATCATGTGTTGTGCCCTTAGATAGTCAACAAGGAAAAGCCTACTCGAATCGTGAGTCCCGACGTGTACAGAAACAACAAAGAGGTCTCGACTTCCAGGAAACAAAGAACCGGGTAATTTAGCGGGTTTCCAATTGAAGTTTCCGATACTAAAATGCCGTCAAACCCTTGTACTGACAATCTTCCATGTACAATGTTAAAGACTGACAGTGGAATCATTTCAACACGGGATACACCTTGAGGAGACGATGTGGTGTTCATTTCCTCTAATACAGAGCATATCTAGGTGAATATAGTATATGCATCAGCAGGAAATGGAATAGTGAAAACCTTCCAAGCGAATTTAACTATGTTAATTCCGGTGCTTATTGTCTTTGGCCGAGGTACAAATTTTTAACACAACAGGTTCGTAAGAAAAAAGGAGTGGCATCATCTGGCAAGAGTAGCTACCTTTTTGTAAGGCTAGTTTCCTTTTTCCTTATTGCTCGTTTAAGGAATAAAGTCGGAGTTTAAGACCACACACGCAAGGATGCAAAGCAGAATGAAAGTCAAATCGCACGAGCTAGGTGTATGTACCTTCAGTAGAAGATCAAGAAATCGGCTCTACTTAGCTCTCATCATCTGCATGTTGGCTACCGTTTTTTACTTTTTCTTTTCATTCGGAGTCACCTATCTCATCTGCTATTCATTCATTTATGCATGAGTCATTTGAAAGCCCCGCACCCCCCACTCCGGGCCTTAGCGGGGCAAGAGCGGGGGTTTAGCGAGGAATTCACTTTGCTTTATTGCCCCGGTAGGCGGGAGAT
>WUCR03278759.1:0-13996 GCA_009858155.3 Phymanthus crucifer
GACAGTGACGGCACGGTTTTGCGTTGGGGGAGGACTTTTGATCGTAGAAGGTAAAAAACAAAGGCGTCCTCCCCCTCGTAAACGCAATTCCAGCAAAACTGCATTTTTTGGAGACTCGCATTTCAGTCTATCCATAGATCTAGGGGACGGTGCCCCTACGAATAAAATCGCGAGTTATGGAGTCAAAGATAAGCCCAGAGCAGAGAAATTGCAATTATTTGAATGATCATGTGACGCAGAAATTAATTCGCCCGGAGAATAAAAATCATAACTTTTATTTCCAGATGAGCGAGTAAACGAAAGCTTTCAAGAAGACGAAGCGAAACAATTTACAAACTTTGACAAAAATGACTAGTAAATCATGTTTGAATTCTAGTATACCTTTTGTCCCCTAACTAACTGAAAAACAACTGGTATCCTGACAAAACTCAAAGAAAGATTAGGATTAATGACTAATATAAGCCAAGAACAGCATGCCATAGATCCGTTCGACAGGATCAAACGGAACGTTCGCGTCCTTTCACAACTGTTCGACAAGCTAGTCATTTACAAAAATACCGAAGGTTAATTACCAAAATATTTGGTCTACGAGAAGAAAAATACCCCAAAAAAGTTTAAATTTAATACAAATAATAAAGGATGTTTTCTTATCTTCTCAGACGTTGCAGATACATTAAAGAAGGGTTTTTATTTGGAAGAGGAAAAATATATATAAATATCGCTTTATATAAAGACGATGCTAAAAAAATTTTTTGATGCCAAGCCTGTTTCCGAGTTTATAGTATTGATTGGTGAACATCTGAATTATTGACACGAACAAGGGTATTAACCTAGATTAGATGCTTTCGCTTCTTGACTATGCTTGAATAACAAAAGAGACTGATTATTTCGCATTCATACATAATATAATTCGACGTTTCTAGAAAGGTCATCCAGCTTATTGAATTCTATTCGGAAATTAAATTGAAAATCAATCTAAATTGTATGGGTTAGAAAAAAGCTAAATATTGGTTTCAACAGACTCCCACTACCAAGGCACTTTTGAAAATAGGCAGAGTTTGGAAGAACCAGTGTGCTTTGCTAACAATTTAAAGCATAAATCGCTCTTGGTCTTTCTAAAGGCGATGTTTGCGGCGACGTTTAAGATAATTTTGATCATAGTGAAGAATATTAAAGCATTAACTTGTAAAGTTTTATTCAGGACACTGAGATGAGCTAACCAAAGATCTCTGTACATAAAGGGTAAGACAAAATTGATTATATGTTTGAAAATCGCCACAAAAATCGCAGCAAAACTCGCCAGCGTAAACACACATAAAACAGTTTTCCATTAAGTTTGCTGTGAAAATATAAACATTTCAGAAAAAAGTTTTTCATTTAAGTTTTGCTACGTTAACAATAAGAATCTCTACAGAAGAAAATTTGGAGTGATTTTTTTAACGATTCTTTGATTGCCCTGTTTCCGACTTATCATTTTCAATGTGCATCGCCTATCCGCGGGAAATAAGTTCGAGATAAGTTCAGACAAAACTACAACTGAGAAACAGCGCATCACGTAAGATAAATAAAACTGCGTTAGAGTTGGTTAAAAGATAAGTTGTTAATAGCGTTAGAAGAAAAGAAACTTATTTTTTAAATTTTTAAAAATTGGTAAGAAAAACAAATAGATTTATTACATAGTGATTTTGCGACTTTTAGCGAGATATAACTAGCCGTCTTAATCTTGGCAGTAACGTTTCATGGAAAGTACGCCGTCTGAATCAACCGAGTACGTGTTGTGTTATATGGCACAGCTGGTCCAGCAGTATCTATATTGTCTGAATGAATTAGCACAGTGTTTGAATCAAACGGCCGTACTTACATAATTTGGGCCGACCCAAATTCCGTTTCATGGAAGAACGCCGTCTGAGCTTCGCCCTAGAATCTTGTCATGAGTTCTATCGTGTTGGCATTGGGTTTTCTTGGTTCTATCACCGAATTAATCTTGCTCAAAAATCAAAAAATGCCACAGTAAAATGAAAATGGGGAAAATAAGACAGTGTTAAAGTAAATAAATGCAGAAAAAACGAAGGAAAATTGATAGAAAACAGAAAGAAAGGAAGAGGAAAAGGAATTGGAAAGCAAAAGAAAATTAACGATGCAGCTAAAGAAACACAGCAAAACTGAATACAAAGGAAATCTTTTGAAAGAACCGACCCAAACAGCAGTTTAAATAAGTCATTAATTCAGTCAAATTATTAATCTATAAAAGACATTCAAATGTGAAAAATTTTGTGAAAGAACATCAACAAAGGGAATAAAGTTTCGAAATATATGGACATAAAGAAGAGAACAAGCGAAACAAAATCGAAGAAAAATTTGAAGAAAAATAGTATTCGATGGATGACAGAATAGGCCTAATCCGCTGCGTGACAGTGTTTTCCCCGTTTCAGACCACGTGTCATTCCCTAGAGTATCATTTCTTTGTCCAACGGTTGTGCATGAGGAGATATATGAATATGAATGTTCCTTAAACAAAGAATCATATTCTCTAGAGAATATGGAATATCAAAATGGAATAAACATACGAAAGAATCGAAGCATTGGTTTTTTACATAAGGAAAGCGCTAAGCCATATGGCCGAGACAATTAGAAGAGGCACAAGTTGTTATGTTGTTATCAAAGCTACTGAATATAGAAATAAAATATTAGTTCAGATAATCTCTTTTTTCCTCCCTCCATCGCGTTGGTTCCTGTTAACACCTGTCAATCTATGAAGAAAACGAAAAACGTTCAACTACATATCTTATTGTGCCAACCAGTAAAGACATCGAAATGATAGCATCGAAGTGGGAAGTGGAAAGTAAATGACAACATTTTGAAAGAAATTGAAGGCAATATTCAAACGACACGAGATAGATTCCTTACAACATCATCTGGTATCAATCACTTGTTCTCGAACGTGCTTTGTCAGACAACATCGGTAGAATTCGGAGACGATGAATGGATTAATTTTGCGGCGAAATGAAACTATTCATAATCGTGATACGTGCACGATATGAATTTAAGAATCAATTTCACAACTTTTTTCTTTGGGTAAATTTTAGAGGGAACATTCTGCGACAAGGAAAAATCCCTTTTGGTGATATTTTTGTAAGGGACAAGGTAGAGCACATTTCTTGCCCGGGAAAAGAGGACAATTAAAAGACAAATGTAAACAAAGTCGCGCCGGTCAATATTGTGGTTGTTTATATCTAATTCTCGAGCAATAGCCCATCTCTCAGCGGCTTTATAGGATCAAGGGTTCTAGAAACTTCAACTTGAGCCACGAAGACTTGAAAAGTCTGGGGCGTTGGTCGACCGCAGAGTCCAAAATCATGCGTGTTAGCGATTCTGAATAAACAAAGAGATCTTAACTGGAGCTTTCCTTCCCAACAGAGAGAAGTGTAGAACCCATCAAAGGAATATCGAGATTAAAAGTGGTGAAAAACAAAGAAAAGGAAGATAATAGCCAGGGGGGGTTTCTAAAGGCCTCCAAGATCAATTTTTTAAACTATCTTTACCGGATGACTTAGTAATTACCTGATGACTACGAATGCCGTGGTCTTTCTAGAACTTGTATAATCGAAGCCTAGCCTGTAATATCGTAATGTTAAGGCTTGGAGACAAGCCATGAATAGAACAAAAGGTTGAATCGATTGCTGATCATTGTGTTGTATTATCCCCAAATTGTATATAAAATGTCGTGTATAAATATAATGTCAATACTTTTAGAGCAATTTTTAAGTATAAAATTACAAGATGAATACATAACGGATGCGATTTAAGGAACATCTATGTACACGTGGTCTGCACGCACGCGACTAGGAACATCTGCTATGGAATAAGCTAGAAGCTCTATATTTAAATCAATACCGGACTGTCTTTAAGGAGTTGTAACCTCTTCGTCGTCTGAGGGGGGTCCTGTGGGGAAGATGTTTTTGTTCTCCTCGGCCCAGGAACATGTTCTTGCTCGAACTTTGAAGTCTTTCCAGCTTTGAGAATCTGGAACGAGAAAATGAATGAATCAACGAACAAAAGAATGATGGATGGGAAGGAATGGATGGATGGGTGGGAAGGAATGGAAAAGGATGGATGGATGGATGGATGGGAAGGGATGAAAGGATGGGAAGGAAGGGATGGATGGAAAGAATGGATGGATGGATGGATGGATGGAAAGGGAGGGAGGGAGGGAGGGATGGGATAGGATGGGATACGTGTCATCTTCGCGAACCAAGTTCACACGTGACAAAGAGCGAATAAAACAAGGCTGACGATAAAAATTATATGCACTAATGAACAGGACCTCTTCAAATATCTATGTACCTAATCTCTCTCCATTCTCGATATCCGAGTTCTCATACGCGAGAAAAGTACCCGATACGGCTCATACATACACCATACACACTGCAGCTGTTAAAACGGTGTCTTGCAGTATCTTGCTGCATTTAAAATGAGTACGTGTTGATTGGTTCATTTCAATCAAATGTAATGGAAAGCCATTTCAGCGTCAGTGATAGACGGAAGCTTTTTGTGAAATTCTTTTTTTGTTCTTTCACGAAAATAATTACTCTTTAATCAAATACGAGCACATATAAATGCTAAGATGAGTGTGCAAGGAAGTAGGAAGCCATATCAGTATCCCGGGCGTGAGTTTGATACAAGCCGACACTCTATGGAAGCCAATTAAGAGTCACAGGTTGGAGTCATTATAGGGCAAGACTTCTGTCTCTCACAGTATTTAACTCAAATCACAAGCATTGATAAGAAAATGCGGCTATGTTCCGTGTACCGGAAATTTATGCAAACGGATCACGAAATTCTATGGCATGAAAAAGATGAAGCTAACAAAGGTTGCAATGGTGCTCCGGTACACGAAACAGAAAACCGAAAATGCTTACTTTGATCCAAGCGTTCTGGAAGATGCGGCCGACTCTGAGTCTGGAAAAGAAAAACCGAAAACGAATATCAATGTTTCAGTCCTCTGGGAAAACCCCTTTCTCTAACCATCTTATCCCCTTTCCTTTTTTACTGGGATTCTCGTAATGGTGCGAACTCGGTAGTTGCTGGTTGCGCGTTGGAATTAGTGTTAATTAGTACAAAATAGTACAAAGTATTGCACACTTGTAGGGTTTGCACTCTAGTACGGAAATAATCATTATGATGGACAAGAGGATGAGAGCAACCGGGAGGTCAATATCAGGACTAAAGAGGACCTAGCAGAAGTAGTATGAAGAGCGAAGGGGACGGCAATGAACTGTGGGTACCATTTGGTATGCAAAAGTTCACTAGTTGCGTTGCTCATGCTTGCGTCGCTAGTCAGAACCAGGCTTTACAGTTGATGTATCTATTTTCGAGCAAGGGCAACGCAACTAGTGAAATTTTGCATACCAAATGGTACCCACAGTTCATTTCGGTCGTACAACCTCCGTTCTCCCCGACAACGTTTTTGAAACAGATGTATCTGGCCTACTCACTTTACATGTTTCTTTTCCTGACGCCGAGCAAAGGAAAGAAAGAGCTTGGTCCATCGCTGCATGAAAACAAAATCTCATTAGGCAGAGTTCCACAGCAATGTATGTCACTGTATAAATATCAATAGCGGCTTACTTCTGAGATTAACCTCCACACGTCGAAGGTTTCGGAAAACTCCTGCGATCTCCTGTGGACAAAGATTAGGTGAGACAATAGGTAGGTTAATGCATATGAAAGCAAAGCTACCCAGACTTCAATATCTTGCCAGACAGACGGATCATCTATTTCAAAAAACGTTGTCGGGGAGAACGGAAGTTGCACGACCGAAATGAGCTATGGGGACATTTGGTATGCAAAATTTCACTGGTTGCGTTGCCCATGCTCGAAATGGTTCTCACTAGCGACGCAAGCACAAGCATGGGCAACGCAACTAGTGAAATTTTGCATACCAAATGGTACCCACAGTTCATTTCGGTCGTGCAACCTCCGTTCTCCCTGACAACGTTTTTTGAAATCGGTGTATATGGATGGACAGACGGAAACATGCCGACAGAAAGAGGGACGTACGGACAGACAGACGGAAAAACAGACAGAAGGATAACGTACCGCATGAGAGCTCTTCCATTTAGGCATGTTACTGTGACCGTCTTGTTTTCCGTTCGAACCCAAAGTATCGCCCTTGTTAGGTTGCGTCGTCTCGTTTGAGATAAACTCGTATAAATCTCTGAGAAAATTAAACAATAAATTACCATAACTTTAGTTCCTGGTAGGTAAACGTCTATTGAGACGTTCAACTAAAGAGTAAAGAAATAGAGGAAGCGGTCTATCAATGGCTGCATTTAGCCAGTACCTGGCTTTAGAGAGGACCGACTCCGACGCAAGGCGCAACTCGACAGTGAAAGCATGAACCGAGGAAAGCATCAGATCTTCCACTGGCTGAAAGACAATGCGGATATAACCATTACTACTGATTGATGGATTAAAAAAGCGACCTGTCATCCCTGGGGCTGGGATGGACTGCGGTAGTGGAAGGGGGTACGGGTGGTAGTGTGTGTATTCTCGTAAGATTGGCTAGCTAGGCATTGTGTATTAAGCTCCTAGTAGGGTCCTGAAGGGGTAGAAAAGGCTTTAGGATTTGCCTTCTTTAGCATCTGAAATGGGATTTCATGCACTGGGACTGAGATTCATGACCACAAAAACAATAGAAAAATGGGAAATGGGATTGAGATTTGAGCAACACAGGCTGGGATTGTGGGATTTGAAAAACGTTTGGTTATGGGAATGAGGACCCTTCTTCAAGACCTTCTAGGACCTCTAACGTAGTGGTCGATAAACTGGAGGATGAAGAAGGGAAAAATTACCAGACTAGAACGAATCTCAAAGAAGAAGTGGTGCCTACATGTACCTTGTCAGTGACATCCCACTGTCGTCTCGGTTGAGGCGGTGCTGAGCAACAGTTTGATCTCTCCTGAATAAGATGCTTAGCCGATGAGCGTGGTGTCGAGGGAGGGGAGGGGGAGGTAGCTGGTGGAACCGAGACGAGAGACTCTGGCGATGCTGATCTTCCATTGTCTGGTAAAGGCATCCATGCACTGACTGTTGGTAAGGACGGCTTTGCAATTGGTCTTTTAGTACCTTTGGAAGGTTGAGAGGTACCTGGCGCTTTTTCGTCGTCGATTGTCTTTGGTCGAAGTAGATCTATAGTACGTTCTCTTGAAAACACGGGGATGTCACGTGTTCCCGCGTCTGGTGTTTTGATTGGTTTGTTTTCCCCTGGCGATGTGCTTGACTTGTTACTTTTCTCTTCTGGCGGGAAAAAGTATTAATCAGAAAAAACCCAGACTAGTTTTATTGCCACGCGCCAATGGAGACAACAGTCGCGTCAAGGAAATTGGTCTATACGCTTCCGTAAATCATAGTACATAACAACTTGTTTGATTGAATGAAGTGTATTTATTGAATTCCTTGTCGCAACTGTTGTCTCAATCAGCGTGTAGCAATAAAGAGAACTAGAAGGACAAGTTTTAAGTTCTAAGTGTATAAGGCACGAGAACTTGGGATTCCTCTTCCGATCCAATAATGTCTAAATGATACAAATGCGCGCAGTCTGCGTGTGCAGTTATGAAGAGAACGCACTTCTTTCCCCTTATGGAGGGAACTGGTATGCAGAACACAACGAAAGAATGTACGGTGAGAAGCAGAACACATCGAGTGCTCAGTTAGTGAATACTACTTTTTTATAACCATACGCCGCAACGTCAGCATATTTATGATTTCATAATGTATACTTAGAATAAGTTCTACTGGATACGAGCGAAGAGAAAGAGCGCACGCGTGTGCTCTGTAATCTTATACGACATGTGCCCTCAGCCAATCAAAAAAAGAACTGTTTACATCACTTACCTAATACAAAGGTCTTATTCTTACTGTCATTCCGGTTCATCTGCAGTTCATTTGGCAAAACATACGCTGGTATCTCATTGGACTCAAACATAGCATCTACCACTGCCTGGGTTTCATAATCATCGGATACCGACTGATTACTGGTACGAGAACACCTTGGGGTAGAACCCCCGCTCAACGGTCTCTTTGACTTGCCCGATGATGGAGATCTTTTGATACTCGCACTCCAGATTCTTAGCGAGGAATTGGATTCAACAGGTGAATTTTCCCTGCTGGTGGTTGCCGCAGGGGTCGAGTGTCTATGTCGTGTTTTCTTACACGAGTGTAATCGACTACCCGATGACGAGACGGAGTTTTTGACAGCCTCACGGCTGTTTAATGCCCGTAGCATGGCGGTCTTGTTAACACGAGGCAACGCACTCGATGCAGATGACGGTCTGTGATGCTTCTCCTTCCCTTGCAAAGATGGCATTAAGTTTTTCTTGCGTTTTTCAGCACTGTTGCTCTTGTCGTCCCTACTGGTTGTCCTTCCATCATGTTCTCCTCCATCGCTGTCATCTGATGTACTTGTAAACACGCTATGGTTCTGGGATCTGTCAGAGTCTCTAGATTCACAGTCACTAGGTACAGATGATCCACCAGATGAAGAGGCTCGTGTTACAGGACGTGTGCTTTTGGTTGGCGTTCTGACGTCCTCGGTGGTGCCTGCCGTGGCCACGCCATGAACGCGTTTAGATTTATTCGTTTCCTAAAAAGAAAGAAAGATCAATATCTATTTGTGCAACTGTACTCTCGTAGGCGCAGGCTAAGAGTTTTAAATCCAGTTTGAGCGATCACTTTAACTCGGCCGTACTGCTTTCCTATTTCAGACCACGTGTCATGCTCTTGAAATAAGATTCTCTGTTTGAGTTTTGTTCATATTCGCGTGTCTTACAGGGCTCGTGCAGCCCCTTGAAAAGTGCTGGAATTCAAAAAGTCATTTCAAGGGCACTTGAAAAGAAAAAAGTCTTTAAAAATCGTAAATACTCTTTGAAAAGACGCAAGTTCTGACCATTTATTCAAGCGTATTAAAGAATATTTCAACTTGAGAAAGAAAATGACAAAATAAAGCAAATTAATATATAAGAAATTTGCTGATACGATGTGCGCTTTCTACGATCGTCAATTCCAAAAACTTCGTTAAAAAATCTACGACATTGCTTCAAACAGCAAAGAATACTTGCCCAGTATATCTCCATACAGAACACACACATATGACGCTAACGAACATACGCGCAATTATTTTGCTTCCGGGACGCAAAATAAGCATGTGCGTCACAGCAGTTACGTTTCTTTTTTCCATGCTGAGTTGATGTTCAGTAAACAGAGTCTGTCCATTGCTTCCTGGCAGTTTAGCCACTGTTAACACAACATGCCGCATGAGTTGGTTAGGGTTTTGCTGATAGTGCCAATCCTTCCCATGTGGGACGCTTTTCAAAAAACCTTTCACGGACCAGCCGGGGTAAGAAATAAACAAGGTTTCAGGTACCGTGTAGTTCTTACCGTGACAGAGCGAGGCGTAGATGGTTTTGGACCAGAAGTCTTGACCTTGACAGGAGAAGTCAGTTTGGGTTTGCCAACCTCTATACCTACAATTGTAGATTCAAGATGGAAGCAATAGCTTTAGATTGCGCGCACGTACACGAGGCAAACTACCTGCCCGCCAGAGTCTGGTTTTTGCGGCGATTTTGACTGCGATTTTCGTGGCGATTTTCAAAAATATTACGAATTTTGTCTTACCCTTCTAAATATACATTTGTTTAGAAAATATTGGTGTCCTGAATAAATCTTTTCAAGCAAATTTTTTACCATTTTTTTACTATGGCCAAAATCGCCACGAAAATCGCAGTCAAAATCGCCGCAAAAATCGCACGTGTAAAAGGGCCTTCAATTCTGGTTCTCACTAGCCACGCAAGCATAAGCACAACGACATACGCAAGCGCAGTTAGTCTTCTACAGTTAGTTTACCCTTTGTATTTGGTCAGAACAAAACATTCAGTAAACCTTTGAGTACTACTGTATCTGCGCTTTAGAGGCAACAACGCACGTCAATATAATGTAACTATACTAAACCTTTAGTCCAGCGTTCACTAATATTCCCGCTCACATTCACTTCGGTCATACCGAAGACACTTCCTGGGTAGTCGTCGGGTGTTGGCCGACTCCTGTCAGTATCAAGGTCACTCGTAAAACTCGAGCTGGAAGTCACCTCTAATAACGGAAAGGAAAAATAAGGAATAGTAAATTGGTGCATTTGTCCAGGTTTAGGTGGGAAGCCATTCCAGAGCCATGGTGCTCTAGCTCTTTAATGGCTTTCGTCTCAAGCACAATGATGGCAAGGCATTACTTCAGCAAATGCTTAAGCAGTTGTAGAGGCTTTGCACCATCACATGATGGCAGCCATGACAGGAGCCAGGAACAAAGGATCTTTTCCCTCTGGGAAACTACACTCTTTCTCATGCAAATCATTTTAGTCCAGATTCTATTGTTCCTGGCCCCCATCATGGCTGCCGTCACGTGATGGTGCAAAGCCTCTATTTAAGAATTCTAGAGAGCGGAATTCTAAGCGGACTGTGCATAATAACTTTGAGCAGGATGAAGTGGAAAGCCATCTTAATGTCATGGTATTCTGACAGCTAAATGGCTTCTTATACAAATGTCATTAGGAACATGCATTCTTCTTGCTGGAATGTCATCTGAGAGGCACGGTATCCTCTCTTGATGGCTTCCCATCTCAAAAAATGTGATAAGTGCACTAAAGGTGAATAGCAAATTGAGGGTAAAAAGCAAATTGAAAACCAGTGTAGATTTTGGTCAAAAACCATACCTGGTGTTAACTGCTTTTTGTTACTTCTCCTTCTAGCTGGCCTGCTACTCTTCTCACTCACAGGCTTTTCAGGAATCTCCCCATACTCTGGCATGAGTGGAATATGATACAAAAGAGATGTCCTCAACAGTTTCTCCTCCACATCCAAGCCTAATTCCTCTGGTCCTTCATCAAGACCTCCTTGAGGCACTGCCTCCCAAGCTCCAAACACTGGTACTGGTACATTATAAACTGGACGAGCAGGCTGCGGCACTGGCGGGCGGTACAAGGATGTGCGGCATTCCTTCAAGACCTCACTATCCTCCACTGATGCTTTAGGTAGAATTCCATCGTTAGTATTCTTAGATCTTGATTTCAAAGAGTGTTCTAATCTAGCTTTGTTTCTGTGTATCCTTGATTGCAGCACAGTGCAGTGTGGTGTTGGTATGGTTAATGCTCCAGCCTGTGTGACGACAGTGGCACAGTTGGGGTAGGTATAGAATTCCTCATCTGAAGATTCCCAGCCCCACCAAGATGGCTGTCCATACAATGTGCTTCCTTTGACAATAGAAGTCAACCTTTGAATATTAAATAAAGTAAAAGATCTCAGTTTCAATGTTGCATCTATGTAATGAAGTAAGATCTTACAGTAAGTCTAGAGACATCGCTCATGGACAGACTTGGAGGCTAGTACTCCCAGCTTCTCCCCCATTGTCCTCCTTAGTCCACAACTTACGAAGATGACATACCAAAAAAACATATCTTTCACCCAACTGTCAAGCAATTATTATTGGTCAGTAGTTCAATGACAGTTCATTGACGACCTGATTGACAATTGCTTCATAATCAGAACTGTCGACAAACAGCAAGTCAACAAAAGGTAGTTAAACAGTCAACATACAGGCAACAGTTGGATGACAGTTAACTGATTGATGCCTGAAAGTTGAACAAAGGTTGGAAGACAGGTGACCACTATGAGCATTCATGATTACTATTTCCTTGAGGAAGGCCAAAAAAGTGTTGGAAATCAAAGACAGCTGTTGTAATAGTACTGACCTGTTAGGATCTGCTGTTTTGGATCCACAGTTGTGACACAACCTAGATATAACTTGATCTGAGGAAATGTTTGGTGATTCATTCAAACCCTTGCAACTCTGGAAGAGATTCAAAAACTAGAAATTAGAAACATGCAAAGAAGTTTTATTAAACCTGATAACCTCTTGGATGATCTGAGTATGTGCATGACAAGACATCTAAGATCAAATCTAACACAGACTTGTTTCCCAAAAAATATTAAATACTATAAAAGAGGATGGAAATGAAGACAAAAAATGGCACTAAACATGGTAGAAACCATGCATACATGCATTAGTCTTATTTGATTGAGGTTCTCAAAGCTGCAAAGGCAGGGGCAGATTTAGGGGTGGTGATGGGGGTGACTAGTCACCCCCCTTTCTGGCCAGTAAAATCTATCTTTTTAATCAAGATAGATTTGACTTCCATTTGATTTCAGCATTTTACTTTAGAATGCCTTCAAACATGGTTCGGTATCTGTTAGTTATCGATAATTTTAGACCAATTATGGATCACGTGAAACCCCCTTGCACACTGTACATAATAATGTCCACTCAAACTTTTAAAATTTCAGTCACCCCCCTTTGCAAAAATCCTGGATCCGCCTCTGAAAAGTTGTTCCATTTCAGACCACTTGGTGGTTATCTATGATAGCATTACAAAATGAAGTTGCCGAGAAAAATGTGCAGCATAACTGGGGTACTGTAATAGCGTTACTTATTGCTACAACCCATTGCAAAAAGTAGAATTGAGGTTTATTTTGTGTAATGCTACATGCAGCAACAATCAATTGATGAATATCTACCAAACTCTGTTAACTTGTTAGAAGTGCAATATTTACATCAGTATCCTGTAGATAATCATGGGATCCCAACATACAACCTTGAGTATTATTATTTTCTTCAAACATTGGTTTGGACTCTTCACATGGGAGCAAATCAACTCTGAAGGTATTCATATGTACTTAGTGTTAAGGTAAACAAAGGTGTTAAAAATCAATTGGAATCTCAGATACTAATTTTCGTAGACTTCCAGAAGTGAAATTGTATTTAATGAAATTATGTAGCCATACCTGTAGGTACTACTGTATATTTTTGATTGACATTGCAAAAGTGAAAGAAGAGTTGCAAAAGATGGGACAATGAGGCTTCTGGATACTCATCCATGAAGCTTTGAGCTACTATACATTTATGCCTTGTAATTTGTAACTTGCAATACACCAATATTCATAGTTACTGTGACTCAAGGTCAGCCTCAATATCATGGAATATATTCTTTGGAATTCGACTACAGTCCACTGAAATGTTGGGAATTGACACTGCAAAAACAATCAAGGCAATCAAAATATTCATACAGACTGCGCTCCAATTCTAAAGAATATATTACACTCTACCGAGGCTGACCTTGAGTCACAGTAACTGTGAAGTGGCGTATTATTTTATATAATCCTCAAGCCCTTCAAGACATTCAAATTTAATTCCCAGCATATTTTTAGTAACAACAGGATTCACAGCAGTTAAATGCTACAAAATCTAATAATAATGGCATAGAGAATAGAATTTCACCACACTGCAAAATTTACTTGTAAGATTGTATATAATGTGTCAACTTGCATTGTCGTCTATAGGCTCATTGGTGAAGATAAGCATTAAATGGTGCAACTTATAAATATATACAATATTTTAATGGTTTACTACAACTGCTTGCATGATTACAGGATTTAAATAATTATGTACCTAAGAACTTTACATATTACTAACAACACTACTGTATAACTAAATTACCTCCATGTACATTAGTGCAAAGCACGCTACCATTGCCAGCAGGCAAAGATTTTTTGGTGAATTTTTGGCACTTTTTTGACATTTTTTCAAAGGAGCCACATACATGTACAATATGATTTAGCGTGGGAAAAACGCAACAACTTAATGAGACGGGCTTGTGGATACATGATTCGGTGCGTTCGGCGCCTTTGAAAAAAATGTCAAAAAAAGTGCCAAAAGTTCATCAAAAATCTTTGTCTGCTGGCAACGGTAGCATGCTTCGCACTGTAAAACATGTACATGTACAAACTCCAGTTGAAATCCAAATTTGAATTACAAGCTACTAAAATCTATAAAGCATGATGCATTGAAATTGCAAGTGAAATAGAAAATAATCAAATTTCCAAAAGAACTTGAG
>WUCR03279530.1:0-13985 GCA_009858155.3 Phymanthus crucifer
ATCTTGTTGCTGGGATACAACGATTACCCATGATACCTTGGACGCACAGGAAGCCCAACAAGAGGGAAAACGTCTGCAAAAGCACAGTTGCCGAGTGTTTCAAAAATTATTTACCAATCGATTGGGATAAATAAAGATTACTGCATTTAAGTATTCATAAAGATAAGGCATTTCGAAAAAAAACAAAACTTCGGGAAATCTCTAGCCTGATTTTAGCTTGCAAGACGAAAGTTTTTTTGGCTTACGTGGGTTTCCTGTGGTTTCAAAATAAAAATGGCAGGGAGGGGAGGGAGGGGTAGTATGGACGTTTTGTCAAATGGTCATACTGCAGGCTCGTCTGGTGGTCAGCAGTGCGCATTTCCTTCTATCGTTCTCTTGTTGCATCAGTTTGCATGTGGACTCGTATTTCCGTCAAACTACCGGCCAGATCAGGGAAATTCTCACTCACAGCATTTGTTCAAAGCAGGATCTTGTGTACTAGCACTGTATCTTCCATTATGAAGACTTATACTGTGGTAGCGAGTACCACAAAACCCCCGATAGGTGAGTTTCAAACACAGAATTTCCTATGCTTCTTCACGTGAGACCATTGAATACGATCCAAATGTCTAGAAATCTTGGATTTTGTTCAGTTATGTGCAACAAAGGATCTTTATTGATGACCTAGGCCGAGGAAGGAGTTCGTATCAATGCTGATTTTTAAAAGTTTTTTTAACCATGTTCAGCTACATTAGCTGATCTTGTGGTAAAGTTAAACCTATTGGCTTACTGAGAATATGGTTGTGAAACTCTTGTAAATTTTTTCCAGAGTTATGACTTTCCCTTAATTCTTTGAGATTTGATCATGGATCTTATATATTACTGTTACTGTAGTTTACTATTGCAAGTTTATGCAATGATTAAGCTATATGCTTACCAGTACTGCGAGTGTGCAAAACTAGTATTTCCTGTTGTCTATGAACTCAGGACATTCCAACATCTTGTTGTGAAGTGCGACTGCCCCCGGTCAAAAAAAGCTACCAGCTAATAAGTTTTGAGGTAGTTTGGTTCCTGAGGACCCCTGAGGATGGTATCTTGGTCATGAAAGTCAAAATACTTCATAAAAAAAAATAAATATCTTTATTTAAGTGTCTAGTCGTTCTAGTGCTTTCGCACTAATTGGAGACACTTCCACTCACACACACTACCACTACATTCATATATTAAGTGCACACAACTTTCAACTCACATGTTGATTTTTACGGAGGGAGGAAAACCAGAGAACCCGGAGAAAAACCCTCATGGCACTGGAGAGAACAACACATCAAACAAACTCAACTCACATATGATCCTGCCCAAGCCAGGGCTCGAACTCAGGACCATAGAGGTAAGAGGCGAGCACTCTCACCGCTACGCCACCCGTGCCACCCTCATTTGACAGAGTCATATGTTTTGTCATTTCAGTCCATGTTTCATCCCTTGAGTATGAATCTCTTTTGCTAATTACTAATATTTGATTTCATCAGCAACCCTGTTGACTGCTGAACACCTCAAGTCTACTGGAGTTGTGAAGGTTGAGCTGGGAGATACAACATACCTCAAGTTAAACGAGTAAGAGAAATAAGATTTTACTTGGGTAACACAAAGAAACGTGATAAAAAAATAGAGGGCATGAGAAGAACTTGACTATCACATGACTAGTGGTGGTTGAGTGCTATCCCATAAGATAGCACAGTGCCACTATTTAGTAGTCTTTGCAGTTGAACTTCAATTATCTGGACTTTTGATTATCCAGACTTTTTAGTCTGGTACAAGAGTACCTGGATAGTCAAGGTTCAACTGTACTGGCTTAAAGGTTGGGTTGGTAAATTTGCTTATTATATCTCTTATTTGAAAAACAGCATTTTGACGCTGACTGGGGATCACAGTGTGTCTCGGCATCTGGCTAGACTTGTTCCATCAAAAGGACTGTATGGTCAAAACACAATTCAAGCATCAGAGGTAATCTAACTTACTACTGTTATGCAAGGACAGTAGGCTACGGTTGAGGGAAAGAAGAGAATATAGAGGATATTACACAGTGGTGGGAAGAGTATGTACTTATCAACTGAGTTAGATCAGGCAGGACAGGAAAATATTTGGCTCAAGGTCATACCATATGGACTTGGTGCATTAAGGTTTGACAAATGACTAAGAGCTAAACATTTCCCCATCTGGCCTGACTTAACTCAGTCAATAAGCATATTATCATAATGACCCAATTACATACATGTACCACTACAGGTGTAGTTGTACAGGGTTGCTTGTACTCAATTAGTATTTACGATTTAAGGCACCCCAACACCATCAAACCTTTACATGTACTTGCCGGAAATATTTCAAAACATTTTTTTTTTCTAATTTTGGTGTGAATAAACTGATTGATTGACCCAATTTTTATCGTTTTAAAGTCTGAAGGATTCTGCTAAACTTGATCTGTTAGCACGCGCACAACCAAAGAAGGCTGGATGGCTTTTGGATAGGAGCAGACAGGTTTTTCCGGTCTGCTCACATCAACCCATCTGACCCCCATTAAATGCCTTTCTTCAATGGTTTTTTGGACACATGCTGGGCTAGACAGGTCATATGATAATGAATTTTATTTTCAAGATTAGGTAATTTATAGCAGGCACTAGCAGGGGTCCCTTGCTGAAATTAGGTTCCTGAAATAGCTCAGATTGAAAACTGAGGACATTTAACCAGGAATAAGCAATATATTTAGGAGGGGATTGAAAATATGGACCATATGACCCTTTTCAGCCAATCAAACAATTTAACGATCATTAACTGTTCAGGCACAAGCTTCAGGCATTTATGAGGAATGCCTGTCACATTGGGGATCGTGCACTGCTACCTGATCAATCAAGAACAAATAATTTCATCTGTACACAAGCAAAATTTTAACATGCTCCCTTGATGTTATCCACATAATAAATGTACATATTTATTTATTTGGATGTCCAGGTTGACCATTGGCTGGAGTTCTGTAACAGATGTCAGGGTAATCCAGAAAGGGCTCTTCAGCAGTTAGACAAGAATCTTGCACCAGTTGCATACTTGGTTGGACCATCTGTAACCCTTGCTGATTTTGCTGTTTGGGGGACAATAAGAGGTCAGATACTAACAATATGCTAAGAAAAATATCATTGGTTTATTTTACATAGTGAATTCATTCACAATATATTTTTTGTGACACATGTGTTTGTGAATGTCATTATGGCAAACAGGCATAACTGCTTTAATAAGGTTTAAGCGACTCATTAATATACATAAGGCTAAGCACAATAGAAAATAATGATAATAATATTGTATATATATATATTGCGCACTTTTGCGAATATGCTCAAAGGCGCTTTACAATGAGATGAATGAGGTGGTTAGTATGAAGTGTAGACACTGAGGGTGGTCACTGCCAGGGTATTATTACGTCCTCCTAATTTCTTTTATGTCCCTCCAATACAGGGTTAGATAGTGTGGAGAGACAGGACCACCATTTTACATGGTCATCTAGGACACGCGAAGGTCTAACTATTTGCAGATCTAATTCATGCAAAGGCAGTGCCTTTTCCTCAGTTATTTTAAGACTCTCAGTGAAAGATCCGGTTGGCAGGTATTAAACCTGTACTCCGGCTGATTTCGGCTAGTGTCTATGGATGATGTAGGCGTGGTCACAGGGTGAGAAAGGCTTACTCGGACAGACAATTTGCCTTGGCGTACTAGGTACTACAGTAGTAGTTGTAGTGGCTTGGCACCTTGCTCCTAGGAATATTCTTGCTCTGGTTGTTGGTGTTTAGTAGTATGTCCTGGACACCTTTTGTAACAGCAGGTTAAAGGTAGTCCTTGGAGTTAGGGAGCTTTGCTCTTGCTTTGTGATTCATCAGTAGCTGTGATGAATGCTGGCCACAGGTGTGTTGTGGTATTCTAATAGACTAATGTAGGGATCTGTAGTTTTCTTCAGTAATCTTTTCACCGTTTGTATGGCTTTTTCAATTCAAACATTGGATAGGGTAGACTTGTCTACTGCAGGTGGTAACGGCCTTCCTGGCAAAGTCCTTGAATTCTCAACTGTTAAAGGGCATGCTATCAGATATCAACTCTTCAGGAATTCCATGGCAGGCGAAAATTGACGACTGTCTGTTTGGTAGCAGAGCAGACTGGCTTCTATATACTTGCAGCAGTGGTCCACAATGACAAGCTAGCTTTGTGTTGACCCAGGTCAGATCTAACCTTGTGCAAGGAAAGATCAGATATTTTGTGCAGTATTATGGGTTCTTTGCTGTTCTTGCTCATGAAGGTGGCACATTTTGGTGCAACATATCCTTGTTCATATTCCAGCCAGTTATCAAAGTGAAGTGACTATTTCATCATAGAAATGATGTCAGCAAATGGTCCAAACTTTACATGCAGTGAAAGCACAAGCGCAGCGAGGTCTGTCCTGGTCTGTCCTGTTCTGTTATCAAACATAGCCTGCGTGCATCCGGATGAGTACTCATAAAGTTCCAAATGCGACGCACTAGGCAAATCGAATATGGCTTACAGCCAATCAGCGAACGAGAAAAGTACAAGTTATGGTAAAACCGCTTTCTCACGTGGCCTCGTTTTTATGTTAAAATTCGTGACGTCAAAGCAATATGGCCGGCGTGTGACAAAGGCGAATACATCAATGACGTCCATGGGCAAAGGATCCCCTTGTCAGATTTGTTTAACATTTTACGCAATGTTAAAAGAAAAATGAGCAAATAGGAAACGGTCACCGTCTTCGTTTCTTCATCAGATTGCGGGGAAGTTAACCCTTTTGCGATAAAAAACTTGCGAATAACACAGACACAGAAAGCTGTCAAATTAGGCCATAATTTAATGAAAATTAACTAATATTCGCCATTCTTTGAGCTAATAATATTAATTGCTTAGCCTTGTCTTAGAAGTGTTTTTTCACAATACAAAAGTTTGGTTTTTACGTTCGCATAAGTAAAATTCTTGTCCAAATACGAATAAAATAGATGATTTCTAGAATAATCCCTCGTCAGAATTTTGGATTTTTTTTTTGTAAAGTTGGATATGATAGAGTACTTTAAAAATCCGAAGAACGCATTCTTGCCGATCCAAACCTTCGAATGACGTCATCAAGATCAGCAGGCATGCATGAGCTTCATGCATAGAAAGCATGCACACGAACGATGCCCCCATGAACGTTCTTTTCTATTTTTGAAGGTATGATCAGAGTCGGTTATCGTTGAGCTGTAGACCTTCAGCCTCACTCAGTTCATGTCTTCACTGTGGCACAGACTCTCTGTCTAAAGCGACATTGTATAATATTTTAATAAAAATTCTCAGCTTTCTTGAATAGCTTTTAACGCTAAGATGGATACAGTCTACTAGGTAGTCAAGTGCCCTTGTCGAATTCCATATAGTTTTGACAGCTGTTTGTAACCCTCGGCAACAGCTAATGGGCTTGTCCTGAATATTTATGAGGTCACTTAATGAGTACGAACACTAAAAGCGTATAAAAACTTTGTAATATTTGTGCTAAAAGCGCTAAATAAATAATAGAAACGACAGAATTATCATAGTTTAGCACTGTTTAGTGGTATTTTTGTTGCACTTTTAGTTTTTGTAGTCTACAGCAAAACGTAACACAACGCAATAATTTATAAAATGTGTTCACTTGTTCCGCCAAAAATATATTATATCGTGAAAGGGGTGTGACGGAATAGCGTGAGCGACTTCGACAAGATCTCAACTAGTGATTGAATGCAGAGTTTTGAACTGAAATTTCTACATAATGTCGGCCATTTTATACTTAAAGGTAAGCAATTTGGTTTGAGCTCTTGTTTCTGTGCCTTTCCTGCTGTAATTTAGGGTAATTGTGAGTAGTAGTTAGAATATGCGATGGGTCGACAATGGCCTCGAATATAATAACTTGCTTATTGACTTTGATAGGGGTCTAACTTCCCTGGTCAAGGAAAGACAAAACTAGGAGACTGTATAAAAAGCCAGCGAGTGTTGATGATTATGAAGCTCAAAAATCTTGAGGATAAATTTGATATCCGCTTCCTCGATGAGAAGACCAAGCAGACGGATGAGGGCTTCAGGAAGATGGCAGCAACCATGACTCCAGTTCTAGCACACGGAGAATTTGAGTACCAAGACGCAGACGAGATTGCTTATCATTTGGAAAAACACTTTCCTGATCCACCTTTGGAGACTCGTGATGTTGAAGCCACTGCACTTGCTGGTACCGCCACTCCAATGTCGTGTCTCGTTGGATGGATTAAAAATACAAGCCCCCAAAGAGAAGAAACATTGAGTGCAAAATTTTACAAGAGTCTCGGCGAAATCGATCACACTTTGGGGAGGATTAGAGAGAAGGATGTGGGACCCTTCCTTTGTGGCCCTGAGCTCAAGTTCCCAGACTGCATTCTGTTGCCTAAACTGTACCACGCTAAGGTTGCTGCACTCTTCACCAAGGGCTATGATATTACCGAGTCCTTTCCCAATATCGCGAGCTATCTGAAAGCTGCCCAAGGTAATGCGGTATTTCGAGAAAGCTGCCCCACTGAAAAAGAAATTCAAGGAAAGTGGAGAGATTATAAAAGATAAATTGAACAAAAGCCATAGGAAATCGTAACGTTTTTGTACTAAAAATAGACTTCATAATCGACCTTGCTTTCATAATCTCGTTACAAGTTATTTCTCTCAAACCCAAGATGGCGGACGCTCTTGAACTATGAAGTAATACGTGGCAAAATACTAATCAATCGTATACGCTCCAACTACATGTAAACACAATAGACTTTATATTTTAGGTCTTAGGAAAGCGATTTTAAACCAGTCTAGTTTTAAGCTTTGAAATAATATTCTGACTACACATTTGCATAACATAACTCCTTTGTAATACTAACGATTAATAAACAGCAAGAACAAAATTTGAATATCTCGAGAAAGAAGCGTCGGATTGAGCTCAAACTTCACTTAGGCCCTGCCACACTATGCTGGTTGAATATGAAAGCGCAACTTTTACAATGAAAACACTACAAAAATTTATCGAAGTGGCTATGTGAGCACTAGCCGCTTAAGGGTAAATGAGCGGTAGTTTTTATACTATTCTTAGACTTTTTTATAGTGTTAGAGTCCAATTCATATTAAAAATAGAAATCGCTTTTCGATTTCTAAATCAAGTCAGAATAGTCTTAATTTGCTAAGGTGATGTTTTCTCGCGTTATTTAAGAAAATTGAAAAACTACCGCTCCTTTACTCTTTTGAAGACCTTGAACGGCTATCGCCACTTCCAAAATCTTTCGTCCACACAAGAACGGATCATAGCGATCAGAAACCGCAGAAACGCTTGAACATACGTTTGAGCATGCGCATGAGAAGGCTTCACACCAACATCTCCTGACAAATTCTTAACTATGACTATTTAGAATTATCAAAACATGTCAAACTCAGGCTGTAAGAAGAAAACACCTGGGTGAAAATGACAAAACCGAATACTTTTCATGGTCTGGTGACGATAGGTAAAGATCTTAATTTGAATATCAGGCGTGCATGGAAAATGTCGATTAGCAATTCCGTCAAAACACGGTACCGAGACACTGGGAAAATATTACTATTCATTCTCATCGAGACAAACAACATCTTTGACAATCACAACGTTAGCTTTTTCGAAAAGTTCTCTTGACGAAACGTTCTCCGTCCATACTAACACGGCTCTGGCGTTTTCTGGAGACCGTTTGCAAAATGTTCGGTTTTCGGTGGAGAATTGTCGGAAGACCTAACGGGATAAATGAAGTTACGTTTGAAATTTATTCGATATAGTGTGGACGGAGATCACCCGGGCAATTTCTAAGGCGATTTTTGGTGCGTTTTCAGCGACGATTTTGCATCGAAAATCGCCGCAAAAATCGCCCGTGTGAGCGGGCCTTAAGACACCATAAACATCATATCAACGTTGGCGTCAAGATTGATTTGTATTCTCAACAAAATAGATTCACTACATGCATTCAACTGTAAATTGTAACACAAGAACTTTGCTTGGGCTACCTGTGCACAACACACCACGTGAAAACTTGTATTATGAAACTGGCAGAATTCCCTCGATTTCGAAAGAGCTGCTTACCATTTGTCCAAAAAAAGATGTCTCCAAAAAAACCGGTTTGTACAGCCGAGACAACGATGGTTCAAATGGAACAGTTCAAACTGGTTTTCTAGGTTTGGCAATTGGAAATACTGGAAAGAGACCGTTCCATTTTGAATCCAACCGAAATGACCGGTTTTCCATCGGGTTTTGCTAAATGGAACGGACATTGCCAGTTGGTTTTCCAACCCGAACGGCTGGACTGCCTCGAAAGGTTGGCCTTTTTTCTTGTTTGGAAATTTGTTGGAAATTTTGGAAAAGTGAAAGTACCCCAAGTTCCTTTGTCAAATGACTTCAATTAGAAATTCTAGAAAATTTTCGTCACGCGTGGCAGTTCAGACTTTCGGGAAAAAACTTTTCGATGAAAAAGGCATATTGATCAAAATCGATTGTCCCATATATCGTGAGTAATTTCGATTTTAATCGATGTTCTTCGATACGAATCGATATATTACGGTGGCCCACAACTGTCACGACAATAGCAAACGGCTCACTAACGGCAATAGCAAAAAGCTGAGTACAATAGCAAAAGACTGACTGCAATAGCAAAAGGCTGACGGCAATAGCAAAAGCACCAAGCCACGTGACTAACGAATGACAGCTTTTCACCAATCATCCGATACCATTTCGATAGAAATCGATTTATCGATCGTTTTTCCGAGATCGATCTGTCGATTGCAAACTTCGCGAAAGTGGCACAAATACGTCGACGACCCTTGTTCGAATCAATCCAGCCTACAATAACAGCGCTTGATATTTCTGCGGAAATACGCGCAACAAAATCGTGCAACTTGTCGCGCAACATTGTTGCATTTGTTGCGTTGCAAGTTGTAGAGCGATGTTGCTCGTATTTTCACCATAGAAAGTAGAAGTACTTTCTACTTTTTGCAACAAAGTTTTTCAACCTGCAACAATTTGCAGAAATTGAAGTTCGGTAGGGAATGTCTTCACCAGTAAGGATGACTTCTTCTTCTCTCACTTTTTTCAAAGTGCATCCAATAAAGCAGTTCGGCATCCATCTATCCATCTTGTTTGCCAACCAATTTACCAAGTTGCAAAATTCCGTGTGAAATTTAGAAGTTCATAATGTCACTTCACTTTCAAGTTCTGAAGTTCACACCCCACTTTGGAATTTCCGAACTGTTCTTGTAAAGTAACGTGAAACTGACTGTAATACAAGAAAGTAATCTCTGTTGTCTCATATCTTACAGGGAATGGAAAGCTCAATAGCCTACTCAATGGTGCTAACAGCTATGAGCATGTATCCAGATGGTACAAGTTTTGTGCCTCTCAGAATCCATTCAGTGTTGTTTCTAAAGGACTGCCAAGTGATGTTGGAGAAAATAATGCATCTGCTGCTGCTGCTGCTGTCACGAATAAAGGCAACATGGGAGTAAGTCTCTTCATTTTTAGGATTATCACTTTCTTATCAAGCTGAGCGGAGAACATGGTGCGTAAAGGCTGAGTGGACAAAGATCCAGATACTGCAAATTACAGCTGGTTGTCAGATTTTATGAACTATAAAAAGCTAAACTAATTTATCCGACTCTTTGTTTGGTGTGGTGTCTATGGTGTTAAGTTTAGGACATGATGTTAGAATGCAACAGTCTAGGATGCAATTCACAGTATGTATCCATATGGTATCCAGACAAGTTGCCTATGCTTCAAGTCACCTACCTGTCCTTGGCATAGACAGTACTATGTAGAATGGATGATGCAAAGTTATAACATAGATATTATGGGTTTATTTATTTTTCACCAGACCAAAATGAAACAAGAAGGCAAGTATGTTGAACTTCCTGGTGCAGAAGAAGGAAAAGTTGTTACAAGGTTCCCACCGGAAGCCAGTGGGTATGTACAGTGACAATGAGCAGCCTAATTTACAGTGCGGTGGGTGTTTCACAGGTTAAAACAAACCCCCTTTCCCCTCCCCCTCTCCTCTACTTAGGCTATTTAGCATTGATATCCTAGAGGGAAGATTTAGCAAGGTTCTTGAAATCAAGTGATAAATATATAGGCAATGAACATCTTAAAATACAAAGTTATTTTAAAAAATCCCTTTACCCTCTCCGTTCCCATCATGCTTTGCACTAGACATTTGTGCCGTACACACTGCAGGCTGTTAACAATCATAAGATGGTTGGATCCTGGTATTTATTGGAAATAATCTTGCCAGACCAGCTGTACTTGATCTTCTAACATTATTATCACCTTCTTCATGCATAGCTATCTACATGTTGGTCATGCCAAAGCAGCCCTGCTGAATCAATACTACAAGAATGTCTACAATGGCAAGCTGATCATGAGGTTCGATGACACCAATCCTGCTAAAGAAAATGCAGAATTTGAACAGGTAATGTATCTTTTTTAATTACTGTCAGTTTGTCAACATTGTAATTATTAGGACAAGGGATACTAGCAAAATTGTTGAAATTCCTTTGCAATCTGTGAGGGAGGGGGGCGATGGGATTTGGGGGGGGGGGAGCATTGATATAGTTCAGGCTCAAAAGGGAGGGGGACATAATATAAATCAGGTTCGAAAGGGGGGACTAGGCAAATAAATCAAGTCAAGAGAGGGGAGCCATGTATCCAACTTCATTAGCTATGGGATGGGCCTCTTTTTTCACTCCAACAGAGAGGGAGGCAGATTTTTTAAGGACTACCAAGGAAAATTCACCCCTCTCGCTGGTAAAAAATGAAATCCCTTATGTCCCAGAATTTAGTTTTATGTTTTGATCGGTTAAGTGTCCATGTATTGTAAAATACATTACAAACATTTGTAGTTTAGTACTTTCAACCAAGAGTCACTTTCCCATGCCATTTGCCATCATAAATGTTTAAATTCTCTTCATTATTGTGTGTTTGCGTTTTTCCAATCAGGTTATTCTCAAAGATCTGGAGCTGCTTCAGTTTAAGTTCGACATGTTTAGTCATACTTCCGATCACTTTGATACCATCATTCAGTTTGCCGAGCAAATGATTCAGAAAGGACAAGCATTTGTTGATGATACTCCAACAGAACAGATGAGGGAGGGAAGAGAACAGAGAGTTAAATCCAGAAATCGAGATAATTGTGAGTAAATACGTATGTTATGAAAAAAACGTTTTTATAAAAATCAATCCCCATTTGCACCACTTATATCACAGAGGCGCAGAAGGGAAATTTGTCGGGGGGTGGGGTGAGGGGTGGCAAGTCCGCTATTTCGTTTCTAGTTTCTGAAAAGGACAACCGAAAAAGGCACAGTTTTAAAGCCCTACAAGTGGGGCGAAGCTCCCGTATAAAAATTCTTGGGGGGGGGGGGGAGGCAGTGCCCCGCCCCCCTGTTCTGACGCCGCCACAACTTACATACACCCGCTTACATGTATTTTTCACAGAGAGCAGAAAATCAGAGCCTGGCGATGGAGAGAATGACATATCAAACAAACCCAGCTCACATGATATTATTCTGGCTGAGCAAGGGCTCCTGCACCACATTGATGTCTGTACGATTTGGGCTGGGAAATGCCCCCTCCCCCTAATAATAATTATGATGGCACAAGAAAAGTGGGGCTGGACAATGATGCAAGCATGTTTCCAAATGGTTTTTGATGTCCATTAGATATTGCTCTTTGTGGGACATGAAAAAGTACCAACTTGTATTCTAGGGCAGTATTACTGAGAGGATGTTAAACAGCGAGGATGATATTGTGCACATGAAAAAATCCATTTGGAAAAATGCTTGTGACATCATCTAGCATTTCCAGAAGACTGTGTGTTACATATAATAGATTAAGACTCCAACACAATCTTTCTTTTTGTAATGATAGCCATCGAGAAGAATATGCAAGATTGGCAAGAAATGAAAAACGGAACAGAACGAGGCCAGATGTGCTGTCTGCGAGCAAAAATTGATTATAACTCGTTAAATGGAGCCTTGAGGGACCCTACTATCTTCCGCTGTAAACCAGAGTACCATGTCAGAACAGGAAACAAATACAAGTATGGACAATTTCCTTCCTTGTGAAATTACTTTACAGCGCGAAGCGCGCTACCGTTGCCAGCAGGCAAAGATTTTTGAGGAATTTTTAGCGTGGGAAAAAGGCAACAAGTTAATGAGAGGGGTTTGTGGATACATGATTCGATGTCTGCTGGCAACGGTAGCGCACTTCGCACTGTAAATCTTTTATTACATTTAATAACGAGAGCATAAATAAGAGGAAAACTTCGTATTACCGCGCGCTCTATGTGAATTCACATTCGGGAGCCCAAGGTTTGTTTTAGTGGCTCGTGATTTGCATATTTGCTACGCCTCGTATTTCTCTACGACTTCTCTCTTGCTCTACAGCTCCCAGCGTGTTTATATCACAGGATATAGACACGCGCGCCGTTTTATATCCCTTAAATAGAGTCGATATCGATGCGCCTTTGGCCGTGAATAACAATCAGTGGAGCAACAGAACGTTTTGCAGTATAAATACAACATGCCTCCTGTGTGCATCCATAATAATTGCTCATCTGGTCAACTCTTTCCTATGTCATTCACTTTCATCTGTGACGTTGAGTCAGAAACGTGGCTATTTATCATCATACTGGCACCGTCTTTTAAGATGGTTGATTATGTGGATATTGTCTTTCTTTTCATATGCTGTAAGATGAAATTTCTATTATTATTAATTCTTTCAATCTTTTTCTCTCTTCCCTACAGAGTCTACCCAATCTACGACTTTGCTTGTCCTATAGTAGACAGCTTAGAGGGTGTGACTCACGCACTGAGGACAATGGAATACCATGATCGTGATCCCCAGTATTATTGGTTCCTCGATACTCTTGGTTAGTGAATAGACAAACTAACTTATTAAGGTGCGGAAACACGCGCAACAAAATCGTGCAGCAATCGTGTTGTCACGCAACATTGTTGTGTTGCAAGTTGCAGAGCGATGTTGCTCCTATTTCCACCCTCGTCACAACTTGTCACGCAACAAAAAAAAATGTTGCAGATTGAAAAAGTTTGTTGCAGAAAGTAGAAAGTACTTCTACTTTTTGCAACAAAGTTTTGCAGCCTGCAACAATTACTTTGTTACTTGACAATTTCTGACGTGGGTGGAAATACGAGGAACATCGCTTGCGCGTACTTACAAGGTTAAGCTAAAATGTTGCAAGTTTTTCCCGCGTTGGATGGGCGGACGCGTTTGCAAATTTCGCGCGCTTTTTGCAAAGTGACGAATACTTATGTCCACTGACTGTACCTAAAATGGATTAGTGTACATTTTTGATGTATTTGTACAAGTTTGACCAAAAGTTGTTCTTGTTTTTAAGGTCTACGAAGGGTTCATATCTATGAATTTAGTCGTTTGAACCTTCAGAATACCGTCATGTCGAAGAGGAAACTAACCTACCTGGTGAACGAGGGATATGTGGATGGATGGTAATTACTATTCAATATTTTATTAAAGGAATTTGCAGCCTTGAAGACGAAGTATATATGTATAAACTTATATGCCTAGTATAATTTATATTACCTAAGCTATGAAGATAGATGGATAAGGTGGAATCCAACTAATGCAAAGCATAACTCGCTCGCTTCGCAAAAAAAATGCGTTAATTTTCTTGGATTTTTGGTATGAAGTAATTTGACTATCCCAGATTCTATCCACGCCTTATTTGCACAAAATACACTTTTGCGTGTATTAGCCGATATTTGAATGTATATTTTTAGTTTTTGGTGTTTTTCTTCCATCTTCTCTATGATGACAATGCCGATTACTTGAATCAGATACACCTATTTCAATTAACGTTGACAATCGGAGATCTGAAATGGTCGATCTGGGACCGAAAGGAATTGTGGGTGTC
>WUCR03279632.1:1940-13980 GCA_009858155.3 Phymanthus crucifer
TAAGATGGCGTAAGGACGACTGAAAGAAGTCGTTTCTTATCACCCCAACTGGTTTTTGAGTTCTTGTTGACAAAGAGTCAAGAAGACTCAATCAATAAATCAACAGATCTCTAAGCTTCTTGGAAACCTTGTTACCTACGAAGTATTTCTTTCACGCAGAAAATTAATAATGGAAGAAAATGACTCAATGAATGACATTTCCTTTGGTCGAAACATCACCAATAAAAAAAGTTGGAGATTGAAGTTTCTCACCGCATACCACATGATAGCACGTTACATAGCAGGGATAACTACAGTGGCTTTGCAAAACGGGAGCGAAGTGAAATGATTTGAAGAAAAACACCAAATCGATAGGAAAACTTATTCCCACACCCTTGATAAAAATACCATATGTGACTTCAAATTGCACAATTTTCAGCTTATTACACTTAAATGACTTGTTCCATTCCAAAACCACCTCGCCTAATGCTTTTAAGAATATGTTCATTAAGTAAAGTTGCCCGGAGCCATGTTTCTGATTCGTCTTGATTTCAGACGGAAAGAATGACAGCTCATTTTATCACGTCATGAGAGACTCTAAAATGATAATTCAGTAAAAATATGACTTGCTAGCTTTTGTGCTTCACTTGCCGACTGGGGCCATGTTAGTTTACAGGAGAATAAAAATCCGGCTTTGCTTGGGTAAGAAGTGAATCTCAAGCACCAATATGTACAAGATGTACCCCAAAGAAGGCTGCCCAATATCCTTCAGTTGCCAGCCGACTACTACTAATCCTTTTTCCCATTCATTTTGCTTTCCCTTTGATACTCATTCATCCCAATTAGTAGAATGAAACAATTTCAACAATTTGAAAAGGTATAGACAGAAATGAAAAAACAAGGGAGAAATGTTGTAAATTTGACTATTCATTTAAAAAAAATTCTAAGGTTATAGATTCGCGTCAAGTAGAAGATGTCTATGTAATCTATTATAGTTGTATTTGAATTATTTCGTCCTAAATCAAACCATAGACGAATCCAGGTTATACCTGGAATACTAAGGCCACAAAGTTCGTCCCATTCATCTATCGACGCATTAGATCTGGTCCAATATTTTGGCCCAAACCTTGCTCTTCGAGTGTTCTAGTGCAATGAAGCAAGTGATTTAGAATATTATATGACCTACTGTGATTCCGTTTATAATGAACATGGGGTCTTCCTAGGCAGGGGAGTAAAGGAGGGTCAGAATGAAGATATCTAACGTTAGCAAGACACTTGAGAAGACATTAGACGAGCACAGCAGCTATCTAGTGCATTTTGTCATCGGTTGAGACAGCTTGACTGACGGTTGAATAAAAATGTGAAAATCAAAATTGAACTTTGATAGAAAGAGAACCAAAATATTGGAAAACGAACAAATATTAGTTGAGGACAAAGTTTAAAAAAATGAACGAAACGAAATAGATAAGACGACATCATGAAGGAAGCAGAAGTAGGACAAAATTTTGGCCGAGTCTAAAACGATGAAACTGAAACTCAAAAGGAAAAAAACCAAGCTGTTGCAAACCGGACATTCAGGAAACAAATGGAGAAATAAATGTCATCGAGGCACTCAGTTGTTTAGCGTCTAAATGATAAGTGGATCAAAACGAGGAGCTAGGTAACATGCGGTGGCCAGGAAGTCTGGAAAAGATCGCCGTTGTAATTCATGTTGATTTAGTTTTGACAAAATTTCAATTTCCGCAAATGTGTGTACCGTTTAGTTTCTTCTTCCTGGATGGAAATCCCACCTCATTTTCCTGCTTAGACAATGACTGACCGGAACTTCCCGCTATCTCTTTCGAATGGTACTCAAATGGTACACGTTAAATCCAAGGCAACGGCCCGCACAAGACAAAAGAACTTGTTTAAAGAAATATTAGCATCTTGCAGCCAATATAAGATTTGCAATCAACATGCTCTTTTTTGGCGTAGTCTTGGTAAATGGTCACTAATCGAGTATGTTAGTAATATGCTAGGGCAACTAAGACAGTGCACTTTAGACAAATGAGAAAATCAAAAACATATAAGTAGAAGGTATGGACTGTTATATCATTATGCATCCGCGTCATCGTTGTTTACTAGTTCATTTGGAAAAGATGTCGGCTGACGTAGTAAACCTCGTGGTTACAAGAGCGACAAGTTAGAGACAAAGAAGATCCTCTTAAGGCACGTTCAGCACGTGAAGACTTGTTGTCGACTCGAGAGGGAAAGTAGACAATAAACGATTCGAAAAAGTTCAACTATTGATCACATAACGATAAGTGAAGTACCTTGACTAAATCTTCAAGGACAAGTTATCTTACATTTGGTCTAAAATCACGGAATAGATCCTACGGGCCCCATACCACGTACAACTCAATTCCTTCTGTTTTCGAGTAAGATTGTCACTCCAAAAAGATAGAGATATTTGATTAAAATTTATCAGTCAATTTATTGATGACACGAATTTAGGAGTGACAAATCCAGCCAGGCTGAAGTGGTCCTTTTGAAAAACGTCCTTTTCAATAAGGAAGTTGTCCTCCACTCGTTTTAGTTAATAGTGATGCACCGACAAAATGTGTCTGTTGTCTTTTGAGATGCTACCGGTTGCACTTTACTGGAAAAATCGTGTCCTCTCCAGATCATGAAAAATTCGACTTCCAATAAATTTCTATGATACTGTCAAACAAATTTCAATACCATGGAAGTGTCCAAAAGGTTGACAGAACAAATTTCCATATGGAAGTGTCCAAAAGGTTGGAAATATCTTGGAAATTTGTTGGATGTCGCAAAGATTTCCATGATCTGGAAAGGACACGATTTTTCCAGTGTTATAGTCAAACAACGAGAATTTTTCATGAAAAACACCGAATTCATTTTGGAATTAAAGTCAGCAATCTATAGTTTTAACGCCTTGCCGCGAAAGGAGGGGGGGGGACAGGGGGGAAGTAACTGAATGTCAAATCACGGTGCCACTATTTCAGCTAACAGCTTCATTTTCACCAATGGCAAATCATTCACAGCTAACTAGTCTGGATGCTTTTATAGTCGGCCATTATTCAGCCTCAAAGACCGCCAGGCCACCGAACAAAACTATAAATCATTATCTTGAAGCGGTAGATTTCTAATTCTTGGCTCTATCTGAAGGTCGTGTGTCTTGCGGTCGGTTTCAAAACGTTCACCTTTAAGGGCATTCCCTTCGGTCATTTTTGGCATTGCTTTCTTATAGCAGAGGCATTTTGTTTTGGAACAAACTTGCATCTTTTCGCATTACTTCAGGCAGGTATAAACGTAGTTTTTAAGCCGCTTAGATAATAATGATTATGTGTACTTTTTAGGTAACTTGAATCCGCTAATGGTCTAGTTTTTTATTGAGGCAAGGTCGGAATGTGCCGTCAGAAGGAATCAAAGTCGTCATACGTCCCACGCACACATTCCAAAACTAGACATTAAGACTATTTACTACAGTGCTGCGTATCTATCTTCGTTTATTACGATAATACAAGTCTGATTCCCGGCAAAGGGCTTCAAAGTTGACTCCAAAAGAAAAAAAAATGTCGCGGTTATCTGTGAGTCAAGGCGAAATGCGTGTACAAGAGGCGGAAGGAAGGGAGGACGAAAGGAAGAGCTCACGGACTTCCTTAACACGTCCGTTATTCTTTCCTTTCTTCTTAAACATCAGTTTTTCCATCTTGTTATTCAAGCATATTTTTTCGGCCACTTTTTTGGAGTTTGAGATACAAGTATGGACAAGGGAAAGTAGAGTCATCAGTCAGGCCGCATTTACTGTCAAAAGACTGATGGATGGGTGTTGCGTACGGGGCAAAGTAATGATCGCCAAATCGAAAGTATTCTAATTGGATCAAAGGCGGGACTGTCTGGAAAAAGTTATCAAGGATTCCATTTGCAAACCACACTTCGAAAGATCAAATAAAATATATATTTTAAAAACAAAACTAGTAAAAAATAAACAAAACAAAAAAGACACGAAACAATATGAAAACAATCCCAAGGAAAAACAACAAACATCTCAAAGAAATCCAAAAACATTCCGCAAGAAAGCACAGCCGAACAAGCTATCATCATATCGAGAAAAGAATTCCTTATCTGCGAGATCGTTATCTTCATTGTTTAGGCTCAAAGTCTGTCCTGGTTCAACCGCACGCACGGCCGCAAAGGTCTGAGCATGGAAACAATGCTTGTGCCGCTGAAAGATGTTTTCGATCAAACTTGATGAGACGAAATCGGGATGCTTGAGATGTTTGACAGCACTGACAGACAAAAACTTCACCTCTGTTTGACAGATTTCTTCGGTATCAGAGTAGCAACCGAGTCTGACAACCCCCTGAGGCATGCATTCCCCATACGTATCGGGTGCCTTGCAAAAAGTACATAGACACCCACGTTCGTGCTGATGCTTCACAACCTTCCTGAAGCCATCTCTTCACTCCTGGTGAAGAATTCAGTTTGCGCTTTGGCGTTTTCCAAACGGCGCTAAATTTTTGGTATAACGTTTAAATAATCGCACGTCGACAAGATAAGCGTCAGCTAGCATAATCATAAAGCCTTGTTTTCCTCGACAGGTAACTCCATAGGTCAACAGCTCAAGGAGAGCGCACGGAAATCCCTACTCGTACAGAACCCAGCTTTGAGCCGTGCAAGAGCAGCAGAATTCCAACCACAAACACGTGTAGGACTTTTGGGGGGTAGGCTTACAACCTGCTAGGAAAGGTAAGAATTCTGTTGAGGACTCATGCTGGTAAATACCCGTGATACTAGCCTCGAACTCGGCCCGCTACGGCCCGTCGACCATTTTTACTTACAACGCTAAAGCAAATAAACATTTCCTGTTGCCGTACACTAATTCTTTGGTAAACAGAATGTTTGATCTCTCGTTAATCGCCGAGCAAATTGGCTAAAGAACCTTCAGAGTGTGTTCGTTGAAGAGAGTCGAGGGCAATACGTTAAGCGCTGAGATTTCAAGTACAATAATCCACTAGATAATCAAGCCTGCAGTTTGACACTAAACATTACACCAAGCGAGCACTTGCACACGCATTTCTAAATGAAATGAGCTAATCTAGAAATCAATACATAGTGATTAAAGAAAAGGTGTGCTCCGCGTTAAATCAGAGGGCGGAGTATTCCATTGAGCAGAAATGAGTTAAGATTTACTAGCATTTGTGAAATGTTGGCCCTCATAACACTGTTACTGATGGCACGAGTTTAATGCAGACAATAGGACAAAGGAGTAATGAGACGCCCAGTTTCTTACAACAATACTTTGGTCTTCGTCCAAGTTGATAAGGTTATTTGGGACATAGTTTTCTTTGGCCAGTAAAAGAAGATTACCCTTGTTGCAAATATTTTTTCGCGCGGGCAATTTTCCGTACAAGTTTTTTCGAGTGGCATAGAACTTGGCATTCGTACCGGAAATGCAACTTCCCTGAAGCATCTCTTCTATTTTGAAACGAGTGACAGAGGCGGAGTAAATTGTCACTTGAGGCTATTGAAACTTTACCCTGACTTAATTTTCAAACCCAACATACCGTAAAGCTAATGGGCCAATCAAAACTCCACTTGATTGCGCTTTGCATAATCATTTGACTTCGAAATTTGCTTGTCTTCAAACTACACCAAAACTCAAGTACAGTGTAATCTAATCCAATCCGTTAAACAAAAACAAACGAGTGTCCTAAAGCAGCTAAGGAAAGAAGGGTTCAAGTTGATCAACTGCTTTATTCGCTTGACGTCTATGTGTGAACTCCGCATTCGTCTTTGGCACCTATAATTGCATGATTAAGTCCACTGGAAACATGACGAGTTAGTGCGTTGTTAGGACAGACTCCTGTACGCTCTTCATACCGGACATCAGGATATTCTTTGAGCCACATACATGTCTTCATTCTTTCAGACATCTTCCATTTAGCTGGTGCGTCCGAGATGAATAAAAAATCTGCCACGATTTAGGGTTGTTTTCGAGGATGCCACGAAGCACGGTTCTCTGGTTCGGTTTGGTATGGATCGCAATTATCGTGCCTTCAGCCCAACCAGGTAAGCACTTTACAACTATTCGCTAAATCCAACATGCTCTAAGAAAATCTCCTAAGTGATATTCAGTTAGCTTGACTCTAAGAAACTTAACCTAGACTTTTGGAACCTTAGACAAGAGTTCCATCATGTCACGCTTGGCAAGCACAGGATCATAATTCCTGTCTTTCTAGTATTACATCAATACAATTCCCCTGCAAATGCTCTCGTAGTTCGTAAGTACCTAAAACTACACAAATAAAGAAAGGCACGAGTGAATCCAAATACCCAGACGATTATTGTATTACGAACTTAGCGTATTTACAAAGCCCTTCAGAGTATTTCACGACTCTTTGATGATTCATTGTGGAAGGAGTCTGTTTACCGACCGTATTTACTTTAATTCTGGTTGGGAAACAATTAAGACTTCACATGTAGTCCAACAGAGGCCATTGTTATTGCACGTAATCTCGAGAAAACTCGAAGGAAGTCGAACTAAAAGCATTAAGAACTTTGGGCTGGTAATTTTGAGAGTAAGACAACATTTTTGAATATATATCCTCAATACATTTTGGAAACTTAATGGTTTTTACGGATGACAAATTTTGTGCCTTAAGTCATTAGTCTAGACCATAAAAGCTGTTCAAAAACCCCTATAAACAAGAACTGACGGTTCCAAATTCTTCGATATCAAAGTCTTGTCTTTTAACTGAAAGCAAAAGGCTTAAAAATCAACTAAATTGTAGTATTATTGCCTTCGAGGTCAAGTCAAATTCGTGAGTTTTTCCTAGTCTGAATTGATTTAGCTACTGACCCTCATTCGGACCCCGTGAAGGAATTTTAAAAGGATAACACGAAAAACCCTTTCTTGACAGACTAAACTACTCCAGCCCAACCTTGAACTATGAAATGTGACGGACAGTGATAAAAGACGAGTCGAATTCTTGTCCAAGCACAGCTACACTCTAAATGAACATACGGTAACCAGTTTAACGCGGAACTTCGGTCGGAACATACAGAAGTTTTAAACTCACAGAACCAACAAATGACTTTGGTTGAATTAGACCGTTTTCCTGGGGTTATCCTTCAAATCATATAAACACAGGCCCAACGAAGTGATTTGACTGCTGCTCACTATACACTGTTATCCATCACTCTACACTTTGGTTTTGGACTCGTAATGTCGTATGTGAACTATTGTCTAAATAAACGTTCTGTAGACTCTATGCTCGTCATGCCAAGGTTAGGTAAATTTCTTAGTTGAGTACAAGACACAAACATTATGAAGTTCACTCACTTTTCGAAGGGACAAATTAAATTACAAATAACAGATCCTTAAATATATACTTGATCGAAATATCATTATTGAGAAGATGCAGAAAGCAACATATAAATTAAATAGAATTAAATAGAACGTATTTCTCAAAAATAATCTTTTTTTGGTTTCGGAAGAGATTTAAAGTTAAGAGATCACTTTATATAAGGGATATATTTTTTCGTTACATAATGTGTTAAAACTTAGATATATTTTTTGAGTTTCTCATGTTGAGCAGCACTTGTTTTGTCTACTTTCCGCCATGGAGTTCACGTCGAGACCAGCAAAGCTGTCACAAATTTACACGTGACATTGAGTCAAGTTAAAAAAAATTATTCAAGAAAATAATTTTTCTTAAACCAAAAGGATTAATTTCAATAACGGGAAAAAGAGATAATTATAATAATGGGAAAAATACAAGTTAGGCAATGTGCATTCCCAAAATCAATGAAATTTGAAAGTTTTCGCACCTTTACTTTAATTTCTCATCCACTTGAGCCTTGAAATGAAATATTTCGTTATTGATCAATGCAAATGTACTGTTTATTTCCATGGAATATTATTGAATAATTGAATGTATTTTCGATCAAAGCATGCTTGTACATAGATTACTAGAGTCCCATTGTTCCCAACCAAACATCACTCATCATTGCTATATCGGGACATCAAGAAAATATTATTTTTGCACTCTGCAGTAATGGACCTTGAGTTGTTTTTCTTAGATCAAATTTAATCAACCAAAATACTGCCTATAGGGTGTTTGTTGCGATTTTGTGTTCAGTTCTAGAAAAATACGAATATTGGGCCAAGGATGACTCATCAAGAATTTAGTTCTGAACTTTCAGCCATCCCAGTGGCCTAAACTTTACATGACTTATCTCAAAGAAACTTTCAGAAGTTTAAAAAGTTTTACCAACTCTATATTTTCAAGATTAAACGAATTCTTAACAAGTTAATCCCTTTAAACAACTTCGGTGGGTGATGGTGTAGGGGTGGGTTGTTTCTTTAATGGCAGAATTTCTTTGCTCCAGTGAGCTTGTAAGGTATACGTGCTGTTCCGGAAATCGAACAACTTTATATGTATCTCAAGAATGAGTATGAATTTTGAGTTCCATTTCTTAAAAGTTTTGAAAACTTTTGAAAGTTTAACCTCCGTTAGTGAAGAAGAAATGAAGACACTCTCACACCTCATCGGCACTCGTGCTGTTGTTTACCTACGATTTCAGACTCGTATTGTTCAAAACACATCCATTCCCTTGGGGCGTTTTATATTCTTCTTCTATTCTATTCTTTTCGTTTTGTTTGTTCTTTGTAAGCTTTTCATTGTTTTTCTAAACAATCCTAAGCCAAAAGTACAAAGTGTTGGTAATCTTGACGAGAGGATGGCGTTTGATAGTTGTCTTTTGATCATGTTTGATCGTTTTATTGCCAAGGTAATGCGTCATTCTTTTCACCTTGACTCCTCTGCCCTTCATCAAACAATATTTACTCAAGCATTCGCAGGTGTTCATATAATTACCAGCCATATGCCCAGAGAGCATAGTTAACCCTCGATTAATTGTACAAAGATGAATTATTTGAAATTCTCATTAGTGCTATTTTTACAGAAAGTAGTAATCAAGATCGAAGTTGGCCCTCTTCGGAAATTGAACTGTCATCAGTTGTCTAAGAAAAGCAAATTAAATTCTTAATCAAGCGAGATACCTGTAGCAAAATCTTGGTACCCGCGAACTTGATTTCCGCAGGACAAATGCCTTGATGAAATCAAAGCCTCGTAAACTGAATAGAACAGGAAAGGACAGGTCTTTATCTCGAATTCAAATTCCTTTATTCAAGAACATGACTTGATGGACAAGAAACTTTTTAAAACTTTTCTGGTATTGGACTTTATCCAAAAAATACTTTGAAAAATAAGCTGAGATCATAAGACTATCTTCGTAATGTTCCAAAAATATATCCTCAATTCCTGAAATAACACCGATAAATCATGGCTAAAAGTTAGACATGTTCGCATATTCGAAGGAAGGACGAACCAATGTATTCCAATATGGCGGCCATGACGTCAAGGCAACATGGCGCGACTAATATTCATGAATGGTTCACGACAAGAAGTCGCAGAAAACGGAAATATCTGAATTTATACATTTACAATTATATTTGCATTCTCGTTTCTAGAATTCTCAGCGCCGAAGTTCACTAAAAGGGTCAAGACAAGATATGAAGTCTCGAGCGACAGAACTGTACGACTGCGTTGCGTGGCCAGCGGCAATCCCATTCCTACCACACTTTGGACGAGGAACGGGGTGGTGGTCGTGAAAACCTCTCGGTTTAAAATCAACAATAATCGATATCTTAAAATCAAAAAAGCGGTTGCTTCGGATTCTGGCCGCTATGTTTGCATCGCTCGGAATATTTATGGGAAGATCAATGTTACGATAGAACTGATTGTCAAAGGTAAGTTGTTTGGTTTAAGCTTGTGAAAGTGAATGAAAAAAGAGACGGGAACTGTTGCTCTTTTCTCATTAACCTCTCCTTACCCTACCACCCCCTGTACTCGCACCGCGAAGTTTGCGAATTTGCTCTTCGGACCTTGAACCCTCTTGGACTCTCAAAGCATCAGTGAGGGGAATATTACGTAACCAACACAGGCAACCCATACTACAAAAGGAAGCCTTTCTACGAGAATCAATATTTGTACTTTCAACAACAAGAAATAACAGTGCATAACCACTTACCAAACCTCTTTCCACAGGAGTACCAGCTTTCTCAAAGACAACACACAGTGACTTCCTAAGATGGCCAGTTTTTCATCCCTTCAAGCTTCGTTGCCAAGCAACGGGCAGTGCACCTTTAAGATATAAATGGATTAAAGACAACAATGAAATTCCATGGACAAACTCACGGATCAATGTAACGGAAGGAACTTTAACAATATACAACGTAACATACTCTGATAGTGGACGATATACATGCATGGTTGCAAATAAATATGGAGCAATCAATCATACATACACTCTTCGTGTTTTTGGTAAGTACAATAACTCGTTGACTATTTTTACTTTTATTTGTACAGTTTCTTGTTTATGTTCTATTAATGTAAATTAGATCCTAAGCCCAAGAGGGCTACAAAATGGCCGAGAGGAACGAAGGCCAAAAATGCTATTGGCTCGCAGACCATGAATGCGAGGGGTCTAACAATCCAGTTTCAAATTCTGTTGCTCAGGCTTAGCCTCGCTTTGCTATGGAATTAGATTGAATGTGCCGCATTTCCAGTAAAGGGCCGTACGATTCCAAAATGTTTTCGAAACCCTCAACTGTCTTGACAAATATGGCCGCTGCGTGATATAAGCTAGGTACTACTTCAGCCAATCAGAGCGCGGGGTTAGTTAGTCCAGAACTTTTATGGACTTCCCAAACGTCTTTGCGGGCTCGCGCGCGTTGTTTTGATCACGAACAGCTTGACATCAAAGTGGGCTAAGGAAGTGTGGTATTATCCTTCCGCCCAGTGTGATGTCTTGATTTGTTTAAAACAGTAGGAAGCCATACGGCATTTCTTAATCGTACCATGACCGTAGCTTCTCCTTCTGTACAGCGTAGCCGTAACCATATCGTGTTGTTCTGTTAGTTGTTTCTCATTAAAAAAATATTGAGATGCGATCCAAACATGACGTCACAAACCATTGTCCTACCTCATAGAAACCGTTTATTTAGAGAGGGGGTATATTAGGGGAGGCATATTTAAGGGAGGTGTATTACTCACTCGGCGTATACAGGCTCATCCAAATCCGGGACCTAGTGGAGGTTCTAATTTAAAGAACAGCGTTGGTAGGAATAAGACAATATTTACACGGCCCTTGGACTATCACGAGAGAAAACGCCATGATCAGTCTTTCCATTTGATTTATTCGTAGAAGCTGTCACTGGACAATTTCCTTATATTCTTATCTAGGCACCTTAGACCTGGTTTGACGGGGAAATTCGTCGGTCAAAACCTCGTGTAATAATCTGCTAATCACAAATGACTTGACTATAGTGAAAGAGAGAACAATTGCAGCCAACTGTGGGGCCGGACCAATGCGATGACGAGAGATTTCAAGTCTCAAAGGAGGTAGTTTGTAGGTTTTGCCCCACAGCAAGGTTACCATGAATCAACTCCATTCCCCTCATGGTTGCTAGCCATTTACCAGCAAAAAATCGAGTAGGTCCTCAGACACAACGTCAATCACTAGATGTTAGCAAAGTGATCTTTTAATTCCATTGCACTTCACTGCTGGCAGATATTTTGACAAGCCACTTGATGAGCAGACATGTAAGAATAGTGCAGGTTTCCAAAGTGACCTCACATTAGCTGCCATTGAGGTCTCTGGTAAGGCTCTCACTAAAATCATAAGAATTTCCAGGCGAGGTTGGCCCTGTGATCGGTTTTACTTGCTCAAATAAATTACCTTTTATTCCCATAATTTTGGATAGAAAATGCATTGAGAATATTTTATGTAATGGAATGTTATCACTATTTTCTCCTGAGAGCGAGGCTACGCAGGCTACGTTTCACTGGAAAATCGTGTCCTCTCCAGATAGTGGACATTCGCGACTTCCAACAAATTTCCATGATACTTCCAACATATTTCCAATACCATGGATGTATCCAAAAGGTTGGAAGTTGACTTCCAACAACTTTCCATACCATGGAAGTGT
>WUCR03279732.1:0-13974 GCA_009858155.3 Phymanthus crucifer
CACAAGTACAATCTGCGTAAACCTCGAACTTATGATTTATTCCAATGTAGAACTGATCGTTTTAAGAATAGTTTTATCCCCAAGTGTGTAAATATTTGGGACGATATGTAGACGCGCACTGAATTTCAATATATATTGTATATTATAATTATATATAGTATTTTAATTTTTGAATTTTACATTGTAAAATCAAGTTTTTCAAACCCGTGATGGTTTGCCATTTGATTTTGTCAATAAAGTTATTATTATTATTACTCTTCAGTTGGAGTAGTAATCTCTTCTTCGTCATCTGAATCTTCAGTATTATCCTCTGAATCTAAAGGTGTTGCACTTCTTTATATGAAAAAAAAAATTCAAATTAGAAATTGATTAATCCTTCAAGTGTCAGAAATATCTTCAGAGGAGAGTGTACACTGTGCTACGGAACAGACTGATCTGCCCGAGACCAAAACAAATAATATCTTAATTAACAAATAACACGCACAAACAAAGAAAGAACACGGGAAACAAAACTGTAAGCTTAGGTGAGCTTTCAAACGCTTAATTTTTCAAAATATGAGCAAAGTTCTTTGATCAACAAATGTTTCACTAGATTAAGCTTATTTAATGAGCTTTCAAAAGCTTGATTTTTCAAAATGAGCAAAGTTCTTTCGTCAACAAATGTTTCTTTAGAATATCTAGCTCATTCTAGTCACACTAACCTATTTTTCTTCGTCTCTTCATAGTTATCCTCCTTCGACACTTTGCTGCCCTTCACCTTGTTGCCCTTTCTTTCCCTGTCACATGGCTCATAGTATCCTACACTTCTTCCTGCAACCCAACCAGGCTGTTCTTCATCGCTTTCGAAACATGAACATTTATTGCATATAGGCGTGTCGAAGAAATACAAACGTATTTCGTGGTTGCAAAACATGAATTGCACATATAATCGCACGCCAATTTGCTTTGCCGGGATCCGGTGCCACAGTAGCCGAGCCTCTCATATAACACAGGAAGCCCAGCCAAAACATGTTTATGCGCATGCGCAGCTCATGCAAACCTGCTTGCCCCCCTGATCGCAATTAAATGTAATTTATGCATTAGGTTCGGTTCATGAAAAGTTCGTCGTTTGAATCAGACTCGCTCCGAAGTCGTAATTCCCGACCTCTTCGTTCGATCTTAACTTTTGGTTCGAGCTTAATATTATGCTCAAGCTTAATTTAGTTCAGACGTCGTACTTTTCATGATCTTAATTCTTAGCATTTGGTTCGGCGCATGAAAAGCTCGACGTTTGAACCGGGCCTTAGTGTGGAAGGACAGCAAAGGGAAGACGAAATTCCACACCATGGCATGTGGCCATTCTCAGTCGTCCACGTCGTACCGATGTAAGCCTCGTTTATCGTTCAAGACCGATGACTCGTATATTGGGAAACTGCGTGCCATTTTTCAGGAAGTTGGGAGCACTGGGGATTGGGACGCAAGAATCGGCCTGGGTAATCCCGCTGCCGACCCCTTGGTTAAGAAGTATCTTAAGTCCGTCAGAGAAGAGCAATTACAAGCCCGGATGATGCCGAAGCAGGCCACACCATTGTGCTTGGACACGTTGGTTGCGTTGGCACGCCTGTTTGAAGAGAAGCTAGCCATGGCCTGAAAAATATTTTCATCTTGGGAAGAGACCGTGCGTATTTCTTGCTTTTGTTCTTTAGTGGCGATCGGGGTGGCGATCTGGGACAGCTTCAAGCTCGAGAGATCCTCCGTTTCCCTGACAATTCTGGGCTGCTGTTCTGTGGGGTAAAACGTTGCGTGATGGGTCATCTAATATGTTTGGGGTGCGTCGCCATCCAAACCCTTTGATCTGTCCAGTCAGAGCTGTTGAAAATTATGTCGCCATGGCTCTTACAGTGGGGCTTGATCTTTCTACTGGATTCCTTTTTCGTCCGACTGACCCACAAGGAAGTGTGACAAAGTCCGGTTTTTCAAGCTTCTCAGCTGACTCCAGACTCCGTGTGTACCTCAAAGATGCCGACATAGATGGCGGGGAAACCCTTCACAGTTTTAGGACAGGGTGCGCTATAACTCTGGTCCTTTCCGGCGTTCCGCTGGCCGAGCTGACGTCTCATGTTGGATGGCGTAATGATCAGACCGCACAGTATTACATCAAACTACAATCGCGTGCAAAAGTTGTTGAGACACTGCACTCCTTCTTGCAGTCAATAGCCCATGTGGCTATTTCACACCCCCTCCCCCCTGTATCAATGTTGGTCGTACTGGAGAGCTTCCGGCAAAGTCCAATATTCGTGACATCCAACATTGTATCGGGGGAGGGGGGTTCGGGTATTCAATGTCTCGAAATGCTGAAGTTGTGTGTTATAAACTACACCGTACCTATATTAAGGAGGTAGTGTCTCAACAGTTTTGCACGAGATTGTAGCTCAGGTCCTCCGATGTGATGCCCCCTCTAGCTTTCTGGCAGGCCTGGATCTCTCTAACACTTCTTCTACCAGTTTATATTCAGACATGAACAGTCTCATAGATTTTGCACGTGCTTTCCCGGGGTCCCCCCACTCCTAGTCTGTTTTCGCAGACCTATTTTTATCTCCACTCTTGTTTTTGAGATTGGGAAGAATGTATAACATTAAAACATCGCCTTTATTGATGATGTGTCTCCTCCATTGGCCCTCCTGGGCTCTGGCAACCAACGTTTCTCCCACAGCTTATTGAGTGAAGGGAAGACCACTGACAATAGTGAGCTATTATCAGCGGTCTTTCCCATGATATAAGCTGGCGCCCATATGCTAATCAGTCACACTTCAAGCGAAGGCTCGTGAAGGTCGTTGGTAAGCCAGGTGAGCTTGGGTCTTGTCTCTCCCTTCACTCCTCCTGCGTTGGATTTTGCCTTTCCCGCCCTCCACTCCCTCTTTCCTTATCCCTCCTTTTGGAAAAAAGGCAACCAACGTTTCTCCCACAGCTTATTGAGTGAAGGGAAGACCACTGAGAATAGTGAGCTATTCGTCGATATATTGCATATTAAATGATGGATTCTCAGGAGTTTTGACGTCTCTTTTAATGCATCTGTGGTTGCTGTCTTTACGTTGAATATTTATCGAAATCAAAGCAGAAAAACATTTGTTTATTGAAGTGTTTTTTCCCTCTAGTTAAAATAGAACCTTGTAGTGTGACAGTTCGAGCTAGGAGTTACAAATCACAACGCAAAAATGAGAACCGTGGCGACTGCAGGTACGTTCATGCCCATAACTAATTGAAAATTATTCGTTGATGGGAACCCTAACTATCTGATGGTACATGAAGGGCTAGGTTTAATTTTTTTTACTATAAAACAGCTGAGATTGAATATCTTTTAGCAATGTATTTCAAAATTCTAAAGTTAATACACAGACCTCATCTGCTTTATCTTTAGAATACTTTCATATCAAACAGTACTTTTAGAAAAATTTTGCCTTTTGCATAAAAGTTAAACAAAATTTTCTTTACAACATTTTAGGTTGAATTATCAAGAGAGAAACTGTTCTTTCTGTCTGTTCTTTCACATAAATGCAACTGTGAGGCAGGTGCTGGTTTGTGTAACCATGTGATTGGTTTAATGTACCTCACTGCACACTACTAAATGCTAGAACTGCAGAGTGTCCCCACTTCAATGTCCAAGACTTCATTGCCTCAGACCTGGCATGTACCTCAGAGGACTGTGAGTATCAAACCAAAAGAAATAGATGAGGTGGTGCTACAACAAGTGAAAGTTCACTAACACAGCCAAAGAAGGAAATTAGAAGAATTGATGGAGTGAGATCAACCTTATATAATCCAATCCCAGATTATTTTGCAAGCAGGGATATAATTTCAACATTCAGGAAACACTTTAAGGAGTATGTCGATATACAAATTAATTCAATATTAATACCAATGGAAGATATATCTCTTACATCATGCAAATTTGGTAACGTAGCAACTGGAAGTGTACTGTCATACCAGCAAAAGATAAAGAAAACAAGCATTCCAAAAATCCATATCAAAGTTGATGGTCCTGAGTTAACCCCTCATTATAATATGCCTACTATTCACAGACTCTACATGTTTGTGCCAAGTGCCGGAGAGCAAAATGTACTAGAGGGTCTGTTTGTCTCATACAGCCAGTCATATTTGTATGAGACAGAGACAAGGGAACAGTCAGATACAAAGAAGTGGTTTGATCTGAAGGCCCAAAGGCTTTCATCCAGTAAATTTAAAGATGTATGCTGCAGGAAAAAAGACTTTGAGTCTCTTTCAGAAAGACTACTACGAAAAACAAGGCAAACAGAGGCAATAAGTCATGGCATAAATACGGAAGAAGCTGCAAGTGCATATGCGGACACTAGTGACTGCAATGTTTTTCCTTCAGATATTGTGATAAACCCCTCCTGCCCATACCTAGCCACTTCACCAAACAGAAGAATTTATGATCCAAGTGAGGCAGAGCCTTGGGGACTACTTGAAATAAAGTGTTCCATTAAAGAATCGATAACTGGATTACATTATCTTAAATGTGTGAATGTAAGCACGATTATCACCTGGAACATATTCAGTTTGATGCTGTTTTTTGTGCAAACATAAAGAGCAAACTTGATCATTTCTATTTTCAATATTTACTTCCACATTTTGTCAAAACTTAACTTATGTAAGAAATATCGGTTTCTTGACACTAGACTGGACAGTATTTATAGCAAGAAAAAAGAAAGCATTTAAATAAATCACTGCAACATATGTCTTCTGTTAACACCAGTCTCTTTATGTAAATAATAATGACATGTCTCAGTAAAATGTATACATAATATTGTATTATTAATATAATGGTCCCCTAAAATTTGTCATTAGACAACAAATACACCAAAGTTGATTAGTAGAACCAGCTAGTGATAAGGGAAGTACTTTGTCAAAAATTTGTTTGTATATTCAACGAGTTGCATTCTTATTATGTTTGCTATTCCCTATTCCTTAGTTTTCCCGCCCTTTTTACACATTTTGACGCGTCTGCGTCTGGGGTTTCCTCTGAGGATTGTTTCTCTCTCTGAAAAAATACCGATGAAATGCCGTGGACTTAGCGAACTTCATGAATTTTCAACATGAGTAAAACATTATGTTGTGAAAAATCGTTTATATTTTCTGAGAAGTTCCAGTTCCGAAGTATGTAGTGGGCGTGTACAAGTGTATACTGGTAGTCAAGCGAGAGCTTGTGGTTATTCTGGTTCCGTTTCTCTGTGTACGTATCACTTTTTTCCAGACAAAACAACAAGAGTACTTCTGTTTTCCCTTCCCTGGTCCATGTTCCTCTGGTGTTAAGACTTGTCCAACTGGTTTTTTTTCCCGTATTTGAGGCCCTAAACTCTAACAAAATAAGCACAAAAGTATTTGGCACCCATCTGAATGAGGCAGAGAGTCTGGAGCTAATAACCACCCACCCTCTTTACGAAAAACCTAAAGAAAGAAAGGTAAGCTTTGCTTGTACAAATAGAAAAAAATATCAGAACAATTCTGAATCAGATACACCTACCATAGAGATCAATAGAAATAGATGAAGAGTCTTCTATGGACCCCAATAAATCTCCCCCAAGAAATTGCTTTAAAAAAATTGTTCAAAATCTACACTTCAGTTACAATTTGTTACATTTTTATTCGCATACAAACGTTCATCCTACTACGGTTATCACTCGAGTAAGAAATGAGACAGTTTTGAGATTCTCCGTCAAAAGTACAATGTTAATGGCAACCTTTCATAACTATTTTGTTCATCAACCTAACTTGGGCTCAGATTACCAACTGTCAGGTTTCGTAGAGCCAAACAATGGCAGTCTACGTAATAATATAACAACGTTGCCCCTAACAACATTGTATTTTTGAGTTTCCTGTTTCTTACTCAAGAGATAACAGTATTAAACTCTCTAAAAATTAATAAACAAAATCAATGTTGCAATATGGATTTTTAAAAGATCACAAGGACTTTGCTTTTCTTGTTAAGCAGTTCCAAAAGGCTTTGACAAATCAACTAAAAACACAACAAAACAACCTTTTTAGTCCTGATGAAATGAGAAAGTTCTGTAAAGCCTTGTTCGCACTAGCGTCGTAAGTATCGTAATCGTAGTGGTAGTCGCAATCATAATCTCAAGAAGCTTGCGATCTAGTGTAAATCAATACGACGCAAGACGAAAGCCTCGCTTCCTTGTTGTTTTCCCGCTAAATTACGAAATTTTATCATGGCGGACGAACACCAAGTCCTCCTTTTAGTGGTATTATTCATCATTTTGAGACGTAGAAGAGGACGAAGTTTACTGAATAGAAGAAGTTGCTGGGTGAGGAATTTGTATTGAACGGCGAATGCACGGAGAGTATTGGAGCCTTGTGCAAGAAATTCGAGCTCACGATAGGGAATTATTTTTTATGTAAACTTGTTTAAAATATATTCATTTTTTTCCCTTGTAATCGAAAACTTGGTAACATTATTCATTTACCCCGAAGCAATATGCTACATTTGATATGTGTACTCGAACCGAGAAAGCCAAGGAATTTTTTATTATCATGGATTCATTGCTGTTGGAAGGCTAGTTAGAGTATAAACACTAAAATTTCCACTAGAATATGCCAATGCTTACTATTTCTTTACTATTATAAGCGGGTCCTGAAGGAGGATCCTAATCCCATTTCCCAGAAGGTTTTTTCCAAATCCTAGCTCAAATCTCACAAGCCTATGTTGCTCAAATCTAAATCCCATTCCCACTTTTCTCTTGTTTTTGTTTCATGAATCCCAGTCCCAGTGCAGGCAATTCTATTTCCCAGCTGCTAAAAAAGGCAAATCCCACCTCCCATTTTACCCCTTCAGGACCCTCTTATCACACAGGGAAAAAAAGGAAAAAAACATGTATGGTTATTATTGTGTCAGTAAGGCCTTCCCCTGTTTGCAACTGAATATAAAGAAATAAACAAAGAAATGAATGGGATGGGATATGTACAGTACCGCTCAGAAGTATGTTAACATCGATCTGCGTGTAGTTGGCGTGTAGTCCGCGTGTAGTCCGCGTGTAGTTGGCGTGTAGAATATGCATGTTTGTGCGTGTATTTGTCATTGTTATACAGTCTTTTGTTTACAACTACACGCAGGATAAGCATCAGAGTGTAGTGCAACCAAGCCATTGCGCGTACACAGTCGTGTAGTAATCAAGAACTGTTGATTTTACGACTGCAAATTATGTTTCAAAATCCAAAGACGCTACAAAATAAAAGCCCACTACAAATACGTTGTTGCTCTAGATAAATCTGCATATAGACTCTTTGTGAAAGTTAAAAATACGCTGTGGCTATAAGCCCGGCAGCCGGTCGCGGTCTCAAAAAAACTAAATGCCCGACAGTCCAAACTTTTGCCAATTATATTTATGAAAACGTTATTAAACCAAATTAATGTGCTCTATCTTTGTTTAGAAATGTTAAGCGCTTCTCCTGAGCTACGTTGATCGGTGTTGTGGCTTTTGGATTTTTCTCGGCATAGTATACAAATGACTGAATTCGTGGCACTTAGTAATGTTTTCCTAACCACTGTCTGTCTCGATCTTCCAGACTTTCGCCGATTGCTTTGTGAAAACTCTATCCAAGCCAGCCAAAGTGGTCTATCTTTGTTAAGTATTCTCAAGCGCTTCTCGTCAGCTACATGGATTGGTGTTATCACTTTTGGATTTTTCTCGGCTTAGTATACAATCGTGACACTTGGAATATTTTGACCTCGACTGCCGGTTTTATCCAAGCCAGTCGAAGTAGTCTATCTTTGTTTAGAAATATCAAGCGCTTCTCATGAGCTTCATGGATTAGAAGTGTGCTACAGCTAAAAAAAGCCTTTGAAATGACTCAGCTCTTCGTATTGTAGTTACGTACTTTATTGCCTCGTAACTTCTAAAGACGCTTTGTGAAAATAAAAAATAACTTCTTTAGTCAACTTTAGAAGTACGCTACAAATTACTGTGCGGATACTCCAACCACAACCACTTGCATAAAACTGGCCAATCAGATAACAGTAAAATTAAACTCAGATAAAACTGATAACAGGTCAGCCAATCAGATTATCACGTTCTCACGCTCTTATTTCATTTATGGGCCATCTAACTGGCTGGTTACGAAGCATGTTGTTATTATTGCAAGATCCAGCGATATGATTGGCTAATTATACTAAAGTATCAAAGTGGTCATGGTTGGAATATCCGCACAGTAAAAGCCTTTTGGAAGTTTGAGTTGATATTATTGTGAAATTGATCATTTGATTTAGCGTGCGTAAATTATACTCCTGATTCAACATACACTCTATATACACTGTAGCATTTAGGTTTATAACTTTCATTTGTGTAGTTGGCTCTTAAAAGAGCCGTTTTATTTGTTGTTTGGTTTTTCAAAAACCAGATGCTTGTCCTCCACGTTGAACCACGGCTGGAATGACTTTCTGTAAGTGACCGATATATTTGTTACACTTGGCGACAGTAACTTTGGTCTGCCAAAACGTTTCTATTCCATCGACGAGTTCCTCTTTCGTTTTTGGCTTTACTTTCTTTCGCAGATGATGCTTGAGTTCGTGCCGAACGTTTTCGATCGCATTCAGGTCGTGGAACTCTGCGGGTGTAGGCCAGTAGTTAATATCACTGTCTCTTAAGAAGGCCATAGCGAGTTTACCTGAAAAATAAAAATCGATGTACTGTAAGAAACACATCCGATATTAATACTTATAATTAAAACGCTTACTTCTGTGCTTTGGATCGTTATCCTGCTGGAATCGGTGACCATCTGGAAAAACCTCGTTTAAGAATGGAAGTAGAGTGTTTTTTAGGATTTCCTCCACGTAGAAATGTTTCTTCATAATTCCAGTGAAGATCAGGATGCCAGTTGTTCCACGTTTGGAGATTCCTGCCCATACATGGACCTTGTATGGATGCTTTACCGTTGGTTTCATCTTTCCTGGCTCTCCAATCTTCCGGAAGCAAATCTTTCCATGGCGCTGCATCCATATGCTGCTTTCGTCGGTAAAGACCAAATCATCAAAAGTTTCGTTGTTGTCCAAACAGCGTTGAGCAAAGGCCAGTCGCTCTACTTTGTTCTTTTCACGAACCATCTGGCAGTATCGAGGTCCCGTCTTCACCCACCCTAGCTTTCTTCTTGTCCTCTTAACACTAGCAGTGCTGATATTGAGACCAAACTCATCGATAAGCAGCTTCTGTAAATCTAATAAAAATCATTTGCTTAGTAATAAATGGTAAATTTAAAAAAAAGTAATTGATAGAAGTAAATGATAAATAATCGTAGAGTATTCTCACCCGGTGAAGTTAACTCGTCATTGGCGGCCATCGCTCGGTCAATGAAGTCATAGTGCTCTGGTTTCAGCTTCTTTGGCCTCCCGCTTGGGACGGAATTGTTTTATAATTTTACTGACGGTTTGTCGGGTTATCGAAATGGTTTCGGCATTCAATTGGTCAACTATATTTTTAATTTTCATGCCAGTGCTATGGAGGGATACGATTCGATTTTTAATATAAAGCGAAGTTCGGGTCATGTTGTCGTATATTAGACGTTACAATGAAAGACTTGAGCGGATCCTAATTCCCCCTTTTATACGTTTAAGTTTTTAACAGCGGATCGAAATTAGAGCGTTCTAATTGGATGTTTTTTGGACCTATTGTCGTTTAGTTTATTTACATAACCAATTAACCAATCGTTATTGCCACGTTTTTCGCACCTCCTATTGTTATCTTGATCCGCTTACCTTTATGGTCCGCATATAAAAGCTCGAAGTTTAATCAATCCTGACACTGTATCCTGTCAAAGCCTAGGACCGTCAAGTTACAATATAGCAATTCATTCATTCGAGAATTTCAAAATGAGTTTAAGAAGATTGACCAAAATTCCAAGTCATGCTTTGGTTCTTTTCTATTGCGACTCTAAGTATTGTATCGTGCCCTCGCGTAAAATCGTCTCTGTCATTTCTGGAACGAAAACAGAAGAAGGAAGTGTTGTCGAAGTGAACTACGATGGCCAGATTTACAAAGCTAACATCATTGCCGTTCATGGTTAGTCTTATACATGGTTTATATCCATTTTATAAATTTTACATACAGTTCTTACAATGTATTTATATTGATTCATTGCAGATGATCCAACTGTTCTGCGCCTACAAGAAACCGAACTGATCGAGGGCGACAAAAACTACGCACAGAATCCTGAACCAGAAATCCAACCTCCTGCTAAGAAGAAAAAGAAAAGCTCTAAAGGCCAAAAGGAGAACAAGGAAAACCAACCGCCAAAGCAAAAGAGAAAGGAGAAAGAGAAAGGAGAAAGAGAAAGTGGTAATTATTAGGATGTAACACTGTTACTGGTAACAGTGGTTGCGCTTATGTTAAATTTGTTCTAAAAGAATATTGTTTATTTTCCCGTTCTAGGCGACAGTCGTAAAGAGGGTGGTACCTGGGCAGTACGGAATACTGAAGGAATCAACAAACCAGACGAATGACGAACTGACGCCGGTTCAACCAGAACTGACAGGACCAACAGAACAAACACAACTACCACAACTTACAGGACTGACTAATGAACTCAAACAGACGGATGACGTTGGCAACGAGACACACGCACAAAACGAACCATTTCAGGATACTACATGTTGATTATACCCTTTCTGTTAGGAATATCTCGATCACGTTCCCAATGAAAAGGTCTTTCTCGCTTAATCTCCAAATCATTGTGAGAACTGTCAATGACGATCCCCACTGTTACCTAACCATTAGGGAATCATTGCTTTAATACCTTATGGTCGGGACCCTAAGCGGTGGTACAGACCTAACAATTAGTACTCTGATCCCAAAGACTGGATTTAAATAAACATGCCGGAATTATAATGACAGCTGTTATAAAATATTATTATTTAATGCGACACAGAAATATTTTTTCACGAGGCACCCAAGAAGGTTCACAGTAACCTAGCTTAAGGGTTGTCAAATCTGCTCAATGGTTTTGATATCTAGCCTAGCTAAGGGTACCTTTCTTTGCAAGTTTATTTCGCAGTTTCTTCTGCTTCTTTTTTACTGGTTCATTTCCAGCAATACTGAGTGATGACTTGTCTGCCATTAAGTATATAAAAATGAATACAGGTGTTGTTTAAAGTCTGTAGGTAGTATTATCATATTCATTGACTTGCTCCAAGTCTTGCTTGCTCGTTATTTTTTCCGTTGATGAGTGGTTGGATTCAAATTTTGTCACTTTGGGTTCCGAGAGCTTTCAGTGGGAAAAGATTGCAAAGTTAATGAGACTTGTAAAACTCGGCACCTCATTAGTATTCAACAGGTTGGAGCCTTTGGTGTCTCATGTTCTTACTTCTCATTGGTTAAGAAACAGTCAATAGATTACATCACCGGACAGAATTCCATACCGTAATATTAATGAGGTGCCGAGTTTTACAAGTCTGGCTCGCTTTTCATTCCTTTCAGGCCGTTCACTCAGAAAGCTCTCGGAATCCGAAGTACCAAAATTTGAATTTGACGACTTGCTAACTGAAAAAATTAATGAACGAGCAGTGAGCGAGACTTTGGAGCAAGTCAAACATATGTGTTATGCACGAGTCATTTGAAAGCCCTGCTACCTCCCCCCCCCCTCTCGGGCCTTAATGGCGCGGGAGTGGTGCTTTAGCAAGGAATTCACTTTGCTTTTGTTCCCCGGTAGGTGGGACAAGCCTCAATCAATGAATAAGCTAGTGAGTAACTTCTGGTCTTATAACTTCTTCCTTAGGATAAGGAAATTCACCTCTAACTTTGTCCTAGGTAACTGAGGTGTTCATTGGCTTTCAATTACCCGTCCACCTCGGAGTGGTAAAGCCAATAGATGATCATTGAAAACATTGGAAAATCTTACTTACTTAAAGCTTTTTTAGGGCTTAATGCCTCCATTCTTGGTATTTAACTTTTACAGTTTAAGTGCTATATCAGCTAAATTATTAGTTGATCTATAGTTTCCAAATTTATTGCAGGTTATGCTTATCAGGTCTAAAATGACTTTTTACCTCATGGTTTTAAAACTGCTCATTTATTAGACATATTTTTTCACTGTGTTTACCCATTTTCAATGGTTTCTTCTTAGCTGGTTCGTCTTCATCATCACTTGACTGTTCTACTAGTGGCTTGTCTGCAATGTCTGTACAAATATAGGCAAACAATCCTTTGATACTTATCTCTACTTAAAGATCAACATTTAATAGTATAATGCATGTACCTTTCTTCTTTTTAGGTGGTTCATCTAGTTCGTCTTTGAAGAAAGAACACTTCTCGATCGTCCAAAATACTTTAATGACAACGATGAAAGAATCTTCCTAAGGTGGATTGGAAAGTATAAGACGGAAATCACCATAAAATAGAACCTAACTCCAGGTAAAATAGAAGGATACTTACAATAATCCTGTACAATAAGGTAGAAACGATATTAACATATGAATAAAACGGCTAAAGAGTCAAATGTCCCGACATTATAACTTATCTAAAAACAAAATGGGAGGTATGACATCTCGCCATATGATGTCCATTATCATGATATCATGAGGAAGAGTACACCAAACTAATAATGTTTTAATTGTTTAATTTAAGCTTATGCAAATATTTGTAAATTATTAAAACAGAAGCTTGTTGCAGTACTTTACCAGAAGAAAATGATGATTTAGAGTTAAGCTTAGAGGAAAATGTTGAAGTAGGTAAGTAACTATGCCCGCATATGTCATGGTCAGGGACTGGTCATAAAGTACAGGGGGGGTGGGCTGGAAATATTAAATAAATGCATGACTATTTTCCACTAGCCCACCCTCATATTCTTGCACATAATCACATGACCCCCACCCCAATTTTGAAGGAAAAAACGTAGCCCACCCCTTAAGTGGTGCATGATATTTTCTAGCCCACCCCTTTTGGGGTGCATGGAAAATCCTGGTCCACCCCCCAGATTTTTCCAGCCCACTCCCCTATACTTTATGACCAGTCCCTCATCAAGATTCATTTATTGTTACGCACTAACCATGAAAGATTAATGTTATAAAGGCTATATTAGTAGTACCTGTAATTACAGAGTCCTTTGTTTTCACTGGTATTTCATATGTTTACAGTGGCTCTCTAGCTGCTTAACACTGATAATCTTTAATTTATGAAATGATCCCTATCTATCATTTACGCTTTATATTAAAATAGATCATGACAACCATAAAAGTCTAGAAGATACAATAAAAAGATGCAAAGAGATCGTGGATTCTTTCCCCAAAGATCAGACATGGGATGCAAGGATGAATTCCCTGAATGAAAAGTGGGACAATTGCAGGTCACAAATATTCGAAGCTGTTGTTGCTGAAGAAGGTAGCATAGAGGATCAATTATGCTGCTTGTGTTTTCAAAACCCATGCAAGATAAGGTGCTACTCATGCCATGGTAGGAGGTTTTGCACAGCATGTGATTTAATTGCTCACGAACACGATGCATTTCATGATAGGGATGTATTTGTGAGTGTTTTTTTCCAGGCTGTATCACCAACTACCTCTGTCAATGACAATGGCGATCTTGTCACTATAAGTAAGTTAAACAAGTAATGAATGCATGAAACTACTGCTTGTGTTTCAAATTATAGTACTTAATAATTAATAAGTCATATTAATAAAATGTCTTGTACACTTTATGCACAGATAAAAGTCCATCATTTTGTAAGCCTTCATGGTGCACATTTTGTGGCAATGTCAATTTGGTAGAGTGCTTTAATATCAACAGTACCCTGATCATTGTAAATGAGAAAGGTACATACTAGAATATAAAGTAGTTTAACAGTGAACTTCATTTATTATTTCTTGGTACCTTGACAAGAAACTGGAAGATATGATATATGTAAATTTATAACATAGCTAAGATAGTACGCGCGCTCTGATTGGCTAGTTTACCATGAACTATTTGCCCATGGGTAGCACGC
>WUCR03279839.1:0-13974 GCA_009858155.3 Phymanthus crucifer
AGTGTAGTGTAGTGTAGTGTAGTGTAGTGTAGTGTAGTGTAGTGTAGTGTAGTGTAGTGTAGTGTAGTGTAGTGTAGGGTATTGTAGTGTAGCGCAGTGTAGCGCAGTGCAGTGCAGTGTATTGTAGTGTAGCGCAGTGCAATGTAGTGTAGTGTAGCGTAGTGTTGTATAGTGTAGTGTAGTGTAGTGCGGCGTAGCGTGGCGTAGTGCAATTTAGAGCGAAGAGGACAGAGATAAGCTGGTAAATAGAATAGCCTGTAAAAAGCCTCTAGGGCGTAATAAAGTATAGAATTCAATGCATCATGGATTTGGGCGGAGCACTGCTCTGAATTGAAGTGAAATGTGGCGTGGAAAAGTAAACAAAAAAAGAAGGTTGCTACGAAGTACAACAATGTGGAGTACAACTATTGGCAGAAACCCAAAAAAAAAAATCCTCTTATAATCATATCTGCATTCATAAAGCCCAGCAAAACTTATCTTTTATAAAACAATCGATATTAATATTATTATTCATCGGGGTTATTTGTCTCAACTTTCATTTCTTCGCGCATGACACATCAACAGCTTTTCCACATCTCACTGACACCCAATGGTTTGTTTTTTCTTTCCCTCTGAGAAACCATTATGTTAAACCTCCAATTTGTCGTTCCCAAGGGACTTTGACGCCGACCTCCCACTGCGTGCTTCCCGCTCATGACCATAATATTGTATTCGACTGCTAAGTCCTCCAGGAGAGAGAAAAAAACCATTATTTATCAAGTCGTGCCTTTACGACTCTATATATAGATCCTGATTGTTTATATATTGGAATATGATTGATGAACAAGTAGTTGGATGAGTTAAATATTGGTTTTGTTAAGCTGGGGTCTACGTTGGAGTCAGCCTTTTTTATTGTCGATTGAATACCTCCGGCTCATTCTCGATGAGTCCCTGGGAATTGGTCATTTTGAAACCTGGACTTTTGTTTTGGTTTTGAGAGGAGATGCGTTGGTATATAATACCTCAATACTACATGACATGCCTGGCGCTCCTGATTGAGTGAAGCTTGCGGAAACTATACTGAGGGGATCTAGGACAGGAGTGGAGTGGAGGGAGGTGAAAATGAAAGGGAGAAAGGGAAAATAGGAATGAAAGAGGGATTGGAAAGAATGGATTTTAATAGATGAGTGGATGAAGGCAGGGAGGGGAGCAGGTGGAGGATAGATGGATTCGTGGAAGAATGAATGGATGGAAAGTTAAATGAAAAGATGGATGGATGAATGAATGAATGGACTGGAAGAAAAAATGGTGGACTGAGGAATTGATTGATGAATATTGGGGTTGATGGGCGGATAAAGTTAGGTGAATAAACTGATCAGTGGATAGAGGGTCATAAGGGGTGTAAACATGTATGCATGTATGAATAGACGGATAGATGGTTGGTTATATGGGTGGGTGTATGTTGATGGATGTATGAATAGACGGATAGATGGTTGGTTATATAGGTGGGTGTATGTTGATGGATGTATGAATAGACGGATAGATGGTTGGTTATATAGGTGGGTGTATGTTGATGGATGTATGAATAGACGAATTATAGGTTAAGTGGGTATGCTAGTAGGCCGGATGGATAACCAAGTCCTCAATAAACAACCCGAGTTCCGGTGGAAAATACGAGAAGTTCCTCTGTAGATCAAAGACAGCTCTACATCTTACGCACAGATGTAGAAAAGACTTTGGCACTTGAAAAACGTATCAATGCGTGTAATAATAATAATTATGCGCTTATTCACTAACTATACAAGAACACTGAAAAAACTATCCCGAAATGTTGCGTAATGGAAAGCTCAAAAAGAGTGACATCGTTTTTTTTTTACTCGCGGTCTTTGCTACCGAAAATTCTAGCCACAAATCGATGGGTAACCAACTTCAAACCCATTACCTTGGGATCTCATATAATGTTAATCAACATCCTGCTAGGCTAGGAAAAGAAAATTAGTCGGTCGATTATCTCTTTAAAGTCGCATCCCGCAGATTCGCTCAAAAAAAACTTCGTGTTTCACATTGCGCGGCGCATGAGGGAGTATCACTTCTGGTTGCCCATTTACTAATCCTTCTTTTTAATTTGCAGAAAAATAGCGCTTGAAATTATTGGCTTGGAGACTACGAAGCCGATTAATTGGCAATTGCGCGAAGGTTCGCTCGCTGGACGCAGAAAGGATGATTATTTACTGCGTATAACGACTTTGATAGACTCGACTAAATTATGAAGGGCATATATTGGTTGATTTACAAAAGAGATGATTTAGACAATTAATATATGGCTAGATGGAAAAGATGCTGAATGAAAGACACCAGTTTTCAAGTACCAATTTTTGGCTTATTAATAAAAATTGCATAAGGGAAACTCCCCCCATTTGCAATAATATTGATGTGTAATGGAGAAGTCTTCGAAAAGACGCTTGTTTCCAACTAAACTAGCAGTTATCAATGGAAAAATCGTGTCATCTCCAGATCAAGGAAATTTTGACTTCCAACAAATTTCCACATCATGGAAGTATCCAAAAAGTTGGAAGATGAGATTTCCAACAAATTTCTATACCATGGAAGTTTCCAAAAGGTTGGAAGTTGACTTCCAACAAATTTCCATACCATGGAAGTGTCTAAAAGGTTGAAAGTTGACTTCCAACAAATTTCTATGCCATGGAAGCGTCCAAAAGGTTGGAAGTATCATGGAAATTTGTTGGAAGTCGCCACAATGATTTTCATGATCTGGAGAGGATACGATTTCTCCAGTGAATACGAATTAATTTTTTTTATTTGGAGGTTCTTGATCATGTCTTTTTGTAAAATATTGTTTTAGTTGCTAACTCCAAACTTTAGTACCAGAAAAACCAAGACCAAAAACATTTATATTGCGTCAGAAATATATTTATAGAATAAAACAAAAAAAGTGATATATTGTGCGGGCATTTTGCGCAAGAACTTTGAGGAAATTGAAGATCCTTATAAAAAATATTCCACTACAGAATGTCTTGGTAAAGCGCCTCTTCAAAAGCTTTGCAGCGCAAGAAGATTTACTGCGTTAAAAATAACTGTTCGCAAAGTCCTTTGAATATAATGGCTTATCTTTTTTTGTTCATACTGAGTGTTTTTGCACTCGCGCTGTCGTTGCAAGGATCTTGGCGGGAGATATTTTTCAATTTTAGATTTTTAATGGATATTTGAACGAAATGAAAGCTCTACTCCGCCTTGTTTGTTGTCGGGCAGACGGTTTACCGCCAAGGACTGTGTGCGCGCGCTTCAAAGATTCAAATCGAAATGCAGGAAGATACCACGAGGGAATATATATTCTGTCATCGAAAAGAATTGGGAAACAAACGAAATAAGGAAAAGAAAAAGAAAATATGTGAAATAGAAGACGAATAAATGAAAAACAGAAAATATACAATTGGAAAAGAGAAGAAAAAACGAGTTACAGGTGATGGTAATATGAATGAAATGAAAGAAATAAAAAAGGAAAAAATGGGAAAAATTTTGGGAATGAAACAAAAGCTAGAGAAAAAGAAGAAAAACGAATCACAATAAAAGCAGCAAAAGAAAGAGAGAGAGAGAGAGTAAAAAAATCACAAAAACATACAACACTGTCTAATCGGTTTTGGCATTTTCGCATTTCGATCTGAATACTGAAGTATTCATAATAAATATTTGCTAAACAAGAAGCTTGTAGGCCGACGACACATGCATAAATCGCACAAAAAAAAGTTAACTGATCATCGATCAGTCTTCTTTAAGAATAACTTTTTTCCAGGCCAATTTGGTTTGAAGATCGTCTCGTGTGAGCACTAACGCTAATGGAAGGTTGAAGTTAAAGAACCTTCAAATGGCGGCAAAGTAGAATAATTTAATTTCGGGGTCAATTTAACTAAACACGGCTGAATAACAAGACTATCGACACAATTGGTGGGCTTGCCGCTTTATCTCAAATCATCGGGTTTTGTTTCAGTTTTTCTTTTATCTTTCATTTAATTTTCAACAGGATTTTTTAATTCAAGACAAAAACATGCCAAAATTAAATGGGGGAGGGGAGGGAAGGGATGTGTTTCGTATACACTCAAGTCGAAATTTGAGAAGATAAAGAGACTAGGATATCTTATAGGATAAGACCGGAAAAAGTACCTTCCTCGAGAATGGGCTAGTTAATAGACGGTTTGAGGATATTGGAAATGCCGACTTTCCTCAAACTAGATCGAGTATCGCACAGATTTTACCTGCACTTGCAAGAAGAAACGAGAAGAAAAAATATCAGAAAAGGAGCTCTTTTCGCCCAGATCTTTATCTCATGTTTTGCGCGAGAAGAACTTGGTAAAACCTTTGCCCAGATAATTTTTGCGCACGCGCGGGAGAAAGAAACGAGAAAAAAAGCAGGAAAAAACTCACTCTGCCAAGATATTTCCCACTAGGCATACATGCAAACCAACTCTAATCTTATCGTTAACCGATACATATATGTAGCCAATGTTCTTAGCGAGAGTTTACTGAGTATAAACAAAGCCACAGTGTGTCTGTCTGCTCGCGCAGTCTCAAGAAAAGCAGTTCGAGAATCGAAAAAAGAAGAGAATTCAAATGGACATGAAAAAAATGAAAAAACCTGCGCTTCGATTTAGTTTTTTTAATTCCGAAAGATCTTTCCGAAACGAATGAGATTCACTGCGTGGAAGAAAATGCAGGGATATTTTGTATATTGAATAAGAATGTTCTAGAGAAAAATTATGCAAAATGCAAAGGCTTCTTATTATCTCCGATCAAGAGTTCTATGACCAGAAGCAGGAGAAGGTCATGACATTCGGCTTGTAAATATCTCGTTGAAGAAATTGTTAAAAATAACAAAATAAGATATTATTAATTTCTCTTTGCCAGGAAGGAAACAATAAACTACAAACGAAGCGACAGAACCCAAGACTCGCTGTGTAAGGCCCAGTTCAGACGTCGAACTTTTGCCGCGTCGAATGTAATTGCCCGAAAACTAAGAAATTGATAATGGCTAAGAAAATGCCAAAAACTACTTTTTAAGGCATCAGCTCTTTTGTTTAGCATCTGGAGACAGTATTGATTGAGTTTGATATACAATACTTTTATTAGTTTCTCTACAAAAATAGAGCTCAACATCTGAGGCAATTGCATTCGACGCGGCAAAAGTTTGACGTTTGAACTGGGCCTAACCTAAACGGAGAGGATAAAAAATACTTAAAGCTGAAATATATATTTCAATCATTTTCCCTCAAATGTAGAAAAAAAATCGGTTTTCGAATTCGTTTTCAAGTCGAAAAAATAACATTGTAGTTCATCAGTATTGAAGTTTTTGTTCCAAAGCCTTCAAGGGTGTCGAAGGTCATGAGCTATTATTGATTTATTGATTTGGGGACAAAAGAACCCTTACCCCTACCCCCCTCACATTGTTCCCGGCCCCTCCCCTCAAAAATCTGCCAAAAATTAAAGCTAATAGCACCCCTTTGGGGCGACCTCGTAAATGCAGATTCTTGGCACCAACAATAATTTCCCATCTATTTGGTGTGATTTTTCTTCTTAGAAGGTTCCGAAGTAATTTTTCGAGGGAAAAGACTCAAATAGTTTTCGATCACTCAAATGCATGGAAAAAACATAAATCCAAAAATGTCATCAAAAGAAAAAAAACAAAGTTATATATAGATAAAGAATAAAGGTAAGACGAACAAAAGCACTGAAGAATATCTCATTTATCTTGACATGAAGGAAAAAGGGCTGCTGCGGGAGGTTTTGAATCAAAGAAAGAATCGTTTTTTTGAAGGCTCGAATTTCACAAAAGATTTAGATTTTGCATACTAATCACGCGAAGACATTTTCTTCTTTTTGCTGCAGATTTCCGTTGTCAATTAGCTTAGCGATCAATCCATATCTCTGTATTCCACTGTTATGGTTTACTCTTTCATATATAGATTCAAGGGTTTTATTTCGGGGAATACCTGATTAAAGAGATAGCAAAAAGAGCCATTTCCCTTATCTATGTACAAGGCTCCTCTAAACAAAACAACATTCGCTACATACACAAAGCATTAAAAAATCTCCCCTAAACTTCAGGATTCATGATATAAATTCAATAACAATAGCAAATTAATAAAATCAATAGTTTAAATATTTGGGCAAAAGACTACTGACGTCTGTTGTTTTGTTTCCTTTTTTTTAAATTTGAGTTATCCGTTTGACTTGAACGCTAGCTATTTGATTGAGAAATTACAAATTGCGACCATTTTCGATGTCGATAATACTGATTTTTTCATCCATATACTTAGCTTCGAATTTGTAAAATAAATAACTGTGGAGAATTAGGTGCAAAATAATGAAAAAACCTCTCAGAATTACAGGATTTCTGTTATGTTTCAGGGTATAAGCTAATTCTAGTAGCTCTTGATCAAAATCAGACAGAAAAAAGTCTTATTTTGAACGTTTTTGCCCCAAGGGAAATTCTTTATTCTTGAGCGAATCAGAGACGTTCGCTAATCAAATATCCTCTTATCATCAAGATCAAGGAACTTTTTCTTCTCTTAGAAAAATAAAAAGAGCAAAATTCTTCAAGCGATGTCTTTATTGTAGATGGCGGGAACTGACTTGTATAGAAGAGATGGCATGAGTCTAAATCGTGCACGCGACAAGTTTTCGAGATATTTTCGGTCCTAGTGATGACATTAGTGACAGCCTATGCCAAAACAAGGAATGGTTGACTTCTTTTGGCCTTAAAAAGGCTCGTTGACCGATATTCATGTTTATTCGTGTTTTGAGGCCTTTCGAACCAACCTTTTAGCGCTCGGGGCTAAAACGATTTTAATAAACAAAGTGTACGTATAAATAAAGTCAAAATCCTTGACAACATTTCTTGGGAGAAATAAAAACAAGTATTGGTGATGAGTTAAACTTTTTCTTGTATTTGCTTGAGTTCTTGTCATAAGAGCGTTGAACTTGAAAGCTGGTTGTGGTAAACTCCCATTAATTTCTTGGAGAAAATAAAAAAAGGAAAAAAAAAAAAAAAAAAGAAAAAATTCCGTGTGACCTGTGCAAAAAACAGTACAGTTTCAAAAAGCATCATTAATTTAACGTAGATTTTTGGGATGCTTTTCTGAAAAGGGTGATTTTCTAATTCTATTTCACAAACACAAAACACACACTCAATATTATATTTTATATCGCTTTATTTTGTATAATTGAACCAAGCAATCAATACGCTTTTGTAGCAGCAATGGAAATGATTTTCTTAGTTGACAATCACTAAATGGATTTTAGAAACTTTGAGATTTTTAGTACAATAAATGTCCAAATAGCGCCCATCATTCGAAAGATGAACGCTTATATATCACTATTTACACTTGTGTCAAAATTTTTTCTCTTCAACGAGAGACTAGGATTTTTCTAACAATCTTTGAATATTATTTCCTGCATGGGAAGAGCAACCAGAGTTAATTTTCTCTGGAATAACATAAACTCTCCGAGAATAATTTTTTTGTTTTCTCGTGGAATGAGCGATAAATAAAAATGCAGAATTGTTATTTGTCTGATGTATTTCGAGAAATAGTCAATTATATTTCTTCTGAACAAAGTCATTAATGTAATATACTGTCCAGATTATTTTGCCGTTCAATTTGCGGAATTTCGGTCCAAGACTGTATAAATTGATAAATTGATATATATATATTTATATGTGCTGTTATTTTTTGGGAATAGTTGGCAATGACTTGGCATAAATTTTTTAGGCGCAATTGAATAATATTTTCGTAACATTCTCCAATTTTTTTTGTAAACAAAAACAAAACAAAGTATTCATGATAAAACTTTAAATGCCATTTTGAAAAACTCACATTATTGCGAGGTATACACACACCCAAAAGTATATAAGGAAGACATTTTTTGCTCAAGATAAAGCAGCAAAGCTCGGTTGAGAATTTTGGAAAATTGTGACAACTCTCATTCAAAAAATCTGAATATTTTTTTGCTCGTCAGAATATTTTGGTAATTTCTCTCTTTTTACGACGTTTAACTAGCACCTTGTCTGTCATAAAACTGTCGGGGATAGCATACACACACGAGGGAGGCCTAAAAACCATTTGATGCAAATTTGCTCATTGCTGAATGAAAGAAAATTTGACAGACAAATTTTTCCTCAATTAGAATAAAAGCTGAACAATTCAAATCTGATTATTAAGTGTTTCTGGCCAGTTTATACCTTTGCTTGGATTTTGTTCCCATTCTTGTTTCTCGGGCAGTATTTGATGGTGTGGGAATCATTTCCAGATGCCTTGCATAAAGGGCAGGTATACGCTCGTAGAATTGGGCAAGTCGTGTTCCCCTCAGCATCCTTCAGCACATGACTCGAGTAAACCTTCTTGGTTTCGCCGTTATTTCTGCAGAAGACGCAAACATTGGCGTTGCGGTTTTTCTTGTTTTCGCGGTTTTTTCGGTTTCTGGCTACAGTATCAATGTCAGAACGTTTTAAGTTTGTTAGAGACCTATTTGACAGCGTGCTGCCTGGTGCAAGCGATGACCCCACGGCTTTGGAGGTAAAATGGCTTTCCAACTTCAAGTCAAACTCCGCGCTGATCCCGCTAGAACCTGAACTGGAGATGGAGTCCCGGTCCGAACCAATACTGTCACCACGCGATCGATGGTACGTAAACTTATAGAATTTCTCCAGCTCGTTGCTGTCTTCTTCACAAAGAGCAGTGTTCTGAACCAAATGACTCAAGCCAAAGTAGTCGCGAAAGAGATGAAACTCGGTGGAATCTGCTAAGCCAGATTTTAAAGCTTGAAGGCTGTTGTCATTGAGTGCTCCATTGCTTCCGAAGATATCCCCGTTATAAAAGACACTCAACATCTCATCTCCCATATTTTCCTCTCGAGCCTTGTGCAGCAAATGTTTACTGGTTGCGGTATTGTGCCAGTGTAGTGGTTCACTTCTGTCTGATTTCTGCCTTTGGCAGGCAAAGATCGTTGTTGGCGCACTCTCGGGAAACCTTTCTCTCTCGCGTGCAAGTCAAAACGAGACATCAACCACAACACCAAGAGCTGCTTCAAGTACGGACTCTGTCGTTTAACGCACGTTGAGACCCGGTTATGGTCCCTTATAACCGAGGCAGCTGGCCACAGCGCTCTTGCAAATGCCTTTGTCAGTCAATCACGAGCGCGTGAATAGCTTTCAAAAAAGACGCGTAGACCGAGTATAAAGAGCGCCCGTACACATGTGGCACTATTGTTGGTTCGAAAATGGATTATCGAATTAACCAATCAGGAGGCGTCTCGCATGAGAGCTATCACCATCGGCAGCGTGTTTAGTGCAAGACAAAAAAGAAATGTTTCCTAAAGCAAAAGGAAAATCCGAACGTTTATTGGACAAAAGGATCTTGCTGTCAAACGAAACATGCTCTGAACGTTAATCGGGTCTTAGAATGATTTAGAGTGCCATTAAAAGAAGTTCGGAGAGACAAAATAAGAACAGTACACTGTGAAGTGAGTGACATCGAAAATAAGTCGGGAAAAAAATCCTCCGAGATTTTTTAATCGAGAACAAAGTAGGAAGAGCATTGTAGTTCCTCGATCTACCACGATGTACTGTCGATATCATCAACGGTCACAAGTCGACGAAAACAAACAAGAAATCCAACAATGCATCAATGTTGGAGCCGGTGCCGCAGAGGCTTGTATACGCCAAACCACATCGATCGAGATCATTTTAATCATTCCAACTAATAGCAACAACTTCGTTGTTCATTTGTTAAAGCTTACAGCCCATCTAAAACACCATAAATCTTGCATTCAATTGATTTATTCTTCGGGCGATAACTTATGAATTCGAAAGCAGAGGTTTTTTTTGCGGTGCGAATTAAAGAGAAATTGTATAAATCGTGCTGCGTCCATCTGAATATTTCTTTCCGGCCTCAGAGCACATTACCCACATTCGAAGTTTCGAACATGGGAAAGAAATAGCAAATTCCCAGATGTTTTATATGTAAATAAACTCATCCAACAATCGAAGTCCTATTCAAAATTCTTTTTCAAATAGAACTTAATTTAGGCGAGTAAATGTTCATTGCTCAGTATATAGCGGGGTTGGAGCTCTTGAGCTAGATCGCAAGGTACCAGGCTTTGGGACTAAGTCGTTATGTAGGGTTTAATTCTGAAGTGGTTGGTTCTATTTTGAAGAAAAACCCACTCGGGGTTTTTGGGATGCGAGTGAAAAATTTAACACAGAGCCTTTTTGGAAAGATTTCATTCCATCCAGTATTCTCCATAACATATATTATTCATACGTATTTTGGTCTTTTTCCCTTCAGGATACAAGAATAATAATAAGTATTCAGCACTACTTTTCTCATTTCCGTACTTAGGAAAAATACGACTAACGAAGTAAGACAATTTTCAAACAATTCATCACCCTTCGTAATCCCGTATGCCATGATGAATCTCTTAAAATCGCAGCCAAGTACAAGTGATGCACAGTGGAAAAAGATATCGAATTAACTCAAGGTGGATAAAAATGCTAAAGGAAGAATCGAAACATAATCTCCTCGAGGGGCTGAGCTACTGGGGTCCGCAGCCCGCCTCATGTACAATATAAATATCGGTTTTTGAATTAAAACAACAAATTTCAGATTCATAAAAAAATTCTCTAAGTGAATTGAATCCAAACTTTTGGGTCAAAGTACAATATTGGTAGAAAAAGCAAAATAAAAAACCTTCAAATATAGGCTTGTAGTTAAGGAACAATATTCCTTTTTAGAACAAAGTATGGTCTTAGATTGCATTTCTTGAATCAAAATATATGCTTTTTTCGCAGCAACGCTGTAAGTGGCCTCGGAGAAAAGATTATTGAGCGCGCATTTGAAATATTTCCCAGTGACAGAGACAATATTTCAAGAAAACGGTATGGAAGATCAAAGCTTTCTTAAACTAAAGACCTTTTCAAAATCCTTCTTAATCCCATATTAAAACCCTATTTAGCGTGGAAAATGTTTTTTCTTTGACGAAAACATGTATTCTAGGCGAATCATTACGTTTATAACAAAATCTAATTTATCAAATTTTGACAGTTTGAGGAGGTTTTGAAACGCTTTCAGCCCCAACTGCATGTTGTTTTTTATGGCGAGGCTATCTCAGTTATTGTTGTATTGCTTTTATGATTTTCATCCGGTGCTCTCAAGCTACTAAATTTCAAAATTCAAACGCTAAATTGTTCTTGGAGATAATGAGAGCTGGGGTGAATGATTTTGGCGATTTTATCTTGAAAGTTTTCAATGCCTGGCTCGAATAGTGATCCTGAATAATAAATCCACCAACTATTTTGGCTCTTTTAGGCCTTTAAACATTATAAAGCTTGAAAGACCTTTTAATAAGAGACAGGAAAAAAAACCTTTCATGCTGTTTTCACGATTGAATAATGAGCACAGATGGAAAAAATTCCTGCTGAAAATTAACTTTCGTTTACGTTTTACTGCCGAGCCGTGAGGTTTGCAGGGTGATTCTTCTTCTTTCTTAAAAAGGATCAATAAAGTAGATAATAAATAAACCACATGGCTACTTATTGTATTGCAATGTTTAGTACTTAATGGTCAATCCTAGGTGAACAAAAAAATCACGCAATGTCACGCAACGCACGCGCTTCCAGTCACGTATATTCTGAAACATCTGTTTCAGCGGAGGTACCATCTTATCTGATAGGTAAAGTCGATGGAACCAATACGAATGGATAAAACTTTAAGTCGAAGATCTTGGGTATTTTAAGATTGACATTTTAGATAACCAAGGACTTTAAAACGTCGATATTTTATCTTAAAAGAAGTTGAAGTGACTGAGTTTCTAAAGTTTAAAGGCAGATGAAGAGAGGAAGTTAGTTTTGTTAAGCCGGTACATTGCTGTATTGATAGAGTGACTTTGAAGCAGAAAAGAGAAGATTAGCCAGTACCTACACAGGGATCTTGATCTCTCTCTTAATCTCTCCCAGTATCTGTGGTCAAAAGTATGACACTGAAATACGAGTACCTGAAAACTAAAAATCTTACACAAAATGAAAAATGATTGAAAACTTGTACAATATTTTTAAACTCCCACCCCCCTCCTCCCTTAAAAAGAAATTTTCGAAAACAAAATATAATATTACCGTCAGTTTACATCAAATAAAACTCTGAGTAACAGAAAACTAAAGCAAACATTACGATCGAAATACAAAGTAGTTGCATGACGTTAGCGAATGCTTAAGACAAATTTATGGTAAACATATCTCATGTCTTCTTTTCTATCCTTTGCAAGAACATAAACCACTTCTTCGAATTCAGAGGTTTGGCAGAAGAGTACAATTATCAGGAAGGCGGCAAAAATATCCGAGTCGATAGCGAATTGCCTTAAGTCATTAACTAGTTAGAACAGTAGTCAAGTAGCTGGCACAATTAAACGTCCTGTATTGATAAAATGCTGTAAATATTAAGTGTTGGAACATTATGAACGCATTTTGTTCGCCGATTGATCGATATGTTACCGTTGATTAGACAATGACTTGTTTTGTTTGCGAACAGCTGCACTATCAAGTTACCTTAAAGTTATCTGATAGGGTGTTTTTAGTACCTTTTTTTTCCTTTTCATCATTTTTTATATATATATTTTAAGAAACCATAGAGGGCCAAGAATGGATCTCTGAGGCACACCCTATGTTTGATTGCTACCAGCTGTACTATCAAGTTACCTAAAGTTATCTGATCCATTCTTACAACTATTTTTCTTATTATTTCTTATTTCTTATTTTCAAGAAACTGTAGAGGGTCAAGAGTAGATCTCGAAGGGACACCATTGCTTTGTTTGCTACTCAAGATGAATAACCACGAGGTAACGGTCGTAAAGCCGGTAGCAATCCAAACTAGTGTTGATTTTTTTCTGTCTTTAATAAATGATAGAAGACCAAGAAATTGGGTAAACCAAAGTAAATAAAAACGCATTTTCCTTGTCAACGATATGGTACTTTTGATTACCAAGTGATATCTGGCCGATTTATCAGTCTATTGATTTTCGAAGAATTGGAGCTAAAAATGGCACACCCTAGTGCATTGACATTCACTTTTTCGCTCGTTCATAGATATGATATCGTCATAAGAAAATATTCAGCTTATTTGTTCATTAGAAATAATCTTGCTAGTTTGTCTGCAGCTGTATGATCACATCACCAAAAGCTATCTGACCGATTTTCTTTTTTTCTTTGGAAAATATCAATGACGAAGAAGTTAAAAGAGATTAAGTAGACATAGCCCGGCATTGTTATTAACACTTTTCAAGAATACGTTGAAAAAGAATACAATAATATATCATATCATGTGAGAAAATATGAGATAAAACACAAGTGCGAGCAAAAGCCTAAAGAAGAAAAAAGAAAAAGAAAAAAGGGGACCTATGACAGATCTCTAAGGAACACCATTTCTTAATTAAAAGACATGTTTGAATTGATCTCGGATCTTTTAATACGTCCATGGGCCAGTTAAAAATGTCAAAATTCGTTGAAGATTATACATAATAGAAAAGTCGATGGCGTTTGGCAAAGGACCAAAGATAGATGTCGGCGGAACACCTTTTCAATATTATAGGGCTTGTTTGATCCAAAGTATTATTCTCATGCCTTCGCATAAATGAAAGCTGGATACGAGTGAACGTGATGAAAAACCTTAGGGCCCCAAAACAGACCTCGGCGGTACACTTTTGGTCGTATTTCTTAAGGGCTGGCATAAATCAAATCCCTATAAAATACACCTAGATCCTAAATAGAAGCTGAATAAGGTTTCAGAGCAAGTGTCCTTGGATTAATTGTTGGTCTTAGGGCACTTAAGGACTAAATATCAGTATATTATCCAAACGTATATGAATGAAGTAGAAGTTGAATGAGGGTTCAAAATCGCTTAGTCGTTTAATAATTGCCAAAGGAGATGAATTCTCGTG